>OZ005672.1:600000-812590 GCA_963930725.1 Candelabrum cocksii | reverse complement strand
CAAATTTATCAGCGTTGTAGACGTCAGCAAGAGAATAATTTGATAATATGGTTGGCAATCTTGTCTCAAACCAAGGTGCTGTCATTTCCTCCGAAACAGCATTAGCCTCACCTATGAGTCTTTTTTATGTGCAAAAGTATAAGAATCACGCGCCGAAAATTCGAATTCGAATCGAATGATTTGATTGAAGTATTTCAACTTTTTAAAAAGAATCATTTTATTGTGAAAATAATTATATATAGAAGGTCAAATGGATATGGAAATTACACCACATAAAATAGTTGAGCAGAATGAGCTTCAAATAGTTTTACATAAAACATTTGAATTCACATCTTATGTTATGAAATATCACGTATATAAAGATTGCTGGACACCAGTGAAGAGTGAAATGTTGAAGGCGGTTATGGAGCCAAAAAACAAAACAGACAAATTTGCTGTTGCAGTCATGAAAAATGACTGTTTGGTCGGACATTTACCAAAAGAAAAAACAGGAAGATTTGCAAAAATTATTTTCTACTTCCTTCGAGCTTGTGACTCAAACACTTGCTCCGTCAAAGTTGTTGGAAAAGCTATCAATCAAAGAGATAGAAAAGGAATGAAAGTGCCTTGCAAGTTACAATTTGCGGCTGAAGATTGCGGCTGTAGTTTTATAAACATTTTGAAAGAACAACTTCAAAAGTCTCTATAAATATATGTAATATTGTATAAAGTTCTCAGAAAAAAGAATACAGTTTTTGCAAACTTCCCGCTTTTCCCTTTCATCAAGAATAATCCATGTCGACCTTTCAAACTCAATGAAAGAAAAAATTCGAAATTTGAACGTTTTGAAAATTCGAAAGTTTCAAGTTTTGCCAAATGCATCACCCGATCCTAAGTAAAACTTCTTTATCACATAAAAACAGATTTTTCATTTCTGTGCTTATGGCATCAAACATGTGAATTACACACCGCACATGTGTGAAAATATCTTTTGATCACATCAAACATGTAAGTTGTGCGCATGCGCTTGTTTATGAATTCGAAATGGCAGCTCTATTAATGTTTAATAACATTTGGTAATATCTTAGGTATTATATATATATATGGTGTACGGCCAACTCGGCCTAACTATGAAAATTTTATGTTCCTTTACTATATTCTTCATATATTTTCCCCTCAATATGTTTATTATATTATTGTTCAATCTATCATGTGAACATTAATACATTTGGTCCACTAATGATATTTTTAGAAGACTTTTATATATATATATATAGTTTTATAGGTATAGCTAGCTACCTAACTTATGCATTTGACTTGTGAAGATCTCAGGGGGTATCAAAAGTATCTATTCAATTGAGGGAAAGTGATATGGTTATTTGGAATGGAAACTCAAGGAAATTGTTTTGTTTTGCTGTCTAAACTCTGACTTTATTTGATGGAAACCAACCAACCTTGGTCAGTCGCAAACACCATCAGAGATTCGAAAATTGCTTCATTTCGTTTTAGATATTTTGCTATAAAAGAGCTTGCTCTGGGCTAAATGTTATTTTTCTTTAATCACATTGTTTACATCTAAAAACACAAAAAAATATTTACAGGAAGCAAACAGAATATTTGCACCTGAGATATACGTTGCCTTAAAACAAATTGTACAATTGTAGTATATATATATATTACTCTATTTACACTAGCAACCCTTAACAATGCATACAAATATATATATATATATAATATATAATAATATATAATAATAATAATATAATAATAATAATAATATAATAATAATATATAATATATATATACATATATATATATATATATATATATATATATATATATATATATATATATATATATATATATATATATATATATATATATATATATATATATATATATATATATATATATATATATATATATATCAATGTCTATTTTAATTGTTTTTTATTTGTGAATGTTTACATGTATTGTTTCTCACAGCCTCTTTTCGCATTCCTTAGTGAATGTTGCTGCGCCACAAACTGTGAGAAAGTCTAGCTAGCTCCTTGATACTTTGCGTCTTGGTTCAGCAAGACTTATACATGGCTGACGAGCTGTAATAAGGGTGAATCATGACATGTCCTGTCTTGCGAACTAGACTTTTTCTATTATTCAAGTAATCGTTTAATTTAGAATTGGATATCTCGCCAGAAGAAGAAAATTAGAAAACCATGTGAGAACGATGAACCCGAAAACCAACCACCCCCTAAACAAACTTTCCTTAAACGGCAGAAACTTTGTGGGTATGATTTATGGAGGCAAAATGATTGCATACTAATACGATCTGCTGGTAAGACTATGTATAATACATATATAACCAATAATTTTACTAACAAAGTTTGTTTAGCTGTTATATATACGTTAAAAATGAACTTCTCATTATTTTGGTGTTTCACATTTTATTTAATGTCTCCAACTGAATCCAATACTACATTTAACTGTACAAATCACATAAATGTTTGATGTAAGATGTTAAAAATGTTTCAGGAAATATTGACACCTTTGAACGGAAAGAGATTTTTAAAGGTCTTGGTAATCGATGGTCAGCACTTTGTGGGGAGGATAAATCTCAATGGAATGAAAAGGCAAATAAGTTAAATATGGTGCCTGATCTTTTAACTACGAAACAGAAAGAAATGAAGACAAAGAAGTTATGGCAGCACCTCATGAAAACTGTGTGATTTTAATTTTTATTAAATCTTGATTTAAGAATTAAATTGATTGTGCACACTGGTTTTAAAACAATTTATCTTTTTAAAATGAAAGTTAATGAAATTTGTTTTTTCATATATATAATATGAAATAATATTCTAATATATTGGTTTCTTGGAGTTATTTATTTTAACATTTTATTTTTGCATCCAAATTTCCTTCTAGTTATATTTCTTTAATTTAGGCCAACGAGTTTTCTTTACTAAATAATCATTTTGTGGCTGTACTGTGCCCTGCTGCAGGTGGAACGCCACTTGCCACTGGGTCACAGTCAGGTATCAACTTCTTGAATACTGTTGAAGCCAAAGAATTCCAGATCAATTTTTCAAACGTTGTTTCAGGTAAATTTATTTGCGGTATATGTTGTGTATAACGAGCTAAAATAATTTCAGTAGAAGTCTGTTACTCCTATGATTGGTTAAGGTCACTTTATTTTAAAATTACTACAACTACTTTCGTATAGTACTTATGCGATATTTATATCATTCAGGTTCTAAACCCTTGACTAAGGCAAAGAGTGAGCGCTATTGTCCTCAGGTTACTGCAATATTGAATAAAAAATATGGTATGTTTTTCATTTAGTCATTTATTATTAGTTTATTTATTATTAACTAGCTTTATAAAACTAATCCAAATTGCACTCACCATTTAATAGAGAATGAATGTTTCAACTTTCATGACAGTGACAATATTTTTATTTAAACCTTTAAAAATCAGCTTCGGGAATGACTTGGCTTCATATATTTTTGCTCTGCTTAAATTCCACCTCTAAAGTTTTTGTAAACTTTTTTCTTTAGATTTTTCACGTAGGAATTTTCGTCGCCAAGAATGCATATGCACGTGCAAATATAACTAATCTTTCCTTTAAGTAGAGAATAGCCTGAGCTAAATGTGTTGGTAATAGTCACAGTTACTTAATAACATAGGTTATAAGAAAATCATTTTTTTTTACAAATATATCAACAACTAATAGAAATTTTTTAACATCAAAACCATTAATACAATCAATAATCAAATAATCAAAAATAAACTAATTCCCTAATGTGACAAAAAAATGACAGTCATACAAAACTAAAAGTGTGAAAGTAATTAATTAAAAAACAAAAACTTGTGAAAAAATAGAAACACTGATAAAACATAAACAGAAACAAAACTGATGAGACAGAAGCACATACAACAACCAAAACATGTGAAAACTTTGAAACGAAAAACTGAAAAAAAATACCTAAGAACTTTAAAGAAATTTTTTGATTTTTTTTATAAATATGACTTTTCATAGTCATGTACTGCAACTCGTCTTGTATGACAAATCTTAAAACCACATTCCAAATTTGCACTTGAGGAGGCACTTGACAAACAAATAACAATAATCTTAAGAATTACATAGTTTTCAACACAGCAATAAAAACAGTAATATCAGAAAAGTTAATTTTTAAGAACATAATACTTAGCATTTTACCCTCTTTCCTTCTTCTTCTTACGTTGATTGCATCTCCTCCCTCTTCTTTTTCTAAGTTGGTTGACTTCTGGCAACAAACCTCAGCTCAGAAACACTGAAAGAATGATATTTTTAAAACCAGATAAACACTTACCTTTTTACTTTCATTCTCTCTTTTCTTGTGTAGAAAATGCTCGTCTTGGACTTCCTGGTATCTTACCGACAAAGTTTCGACCGAACCACATTCCCTACAAGCAATCTGTGCCACATATTATCTTCTGTCGTGGGTTACCTGACAACGAAAAGTTACAATACCCATCTTCAATGTCAACCAGTTTACAGCAGTTTATTGTGAATAACCAAGAAGACATAGATGTTGTCATTGACTACAAGAGTAAATGTTAATATATTCTTCCTAATTTCATTCTTCGTTCTGAATCTAACACCTTGAAGTTTTTTCTTTTGTCTTTATTCAGGTTACTTCCACTTACAATTATTAAATGTCTGTGGTGTTGTTTTCAAAATGTAGATATTAGCAATTATTTCTTTCTATTATATTTTTAGGTGTAATTAAAACCACTTTCCAAGATAAAAATTTAACAAACTATGAATTAATCAGTGTATCTCTGTAAGTTGAATATATGCTTTAGAACTTGACACAGAAGGAAGTCACACTGAGCAACAATCTAGTTCGCAAATTTTGCATGGTCAGTTTAAACGGTGTTTGTTAACCATTTAATGCTAATAATTTAATTTTTATTTAATATTTGATGTAATGCAAATGTTTTTTATTTGTTTTATTTTCTTTTAGTTTTAGATTCAGCTGAGAATTGTCCAAATGTGGTAGATGTTACAGGTAAGTGGTAACTTTCATTGTTTATATTTTATAATGTTGTATCTATCATGCAGGTCTCTAACTTATTTATTTCACTCTGCTTTTTTCTCGGTTGACATTAGGAAAGTAAAGTTGTAAAAGTGAGAGTATCATCATCTTTTAAGAATGTGCAACCTCCACTCTTAGCAAAGAATAACAGATGATGATGACGGTGATTATTAGACAATTCTTTTTTGCATAGACTGCAATATGTTGACCAGTCGTTCAGCAACTGAATCAGCATCTTCAGCCCCATCAACATCGACAGGTAAAAATATTAATGAAGTAGCTTCAATTTAAAAATGTTAATTTACTTGTCTAACATGCCATATTTCTCATATTTCGTAGAATTTTTGAAATAGATGCAGTGTTTATTAGAAAACAGCCAGTTGTGCAGCATTTTATGTCTATTATATAAAAATTCTTTTCTTAACCAGTAGAAAACAACTTTTTATTCAACTTTTTTTTAGGAGAAAGTTCTTTAATTTTACTTTTTTAAAACAAACGCCGCACATAAAAGTTGAAATAAAATTTATTTGAAGAAATTCTTGAATTGTTTTTGGATAATTTCAATTATATTGTGTTTTGTATAGGTGTTCTTCGAAGAATAAACTTCAACAATTTACCCGCTCGCGATAGAAGTGAGTATTAAAGTTTTGCTTAGATTAAATATTGATTAAACACGATTAACAGGTGAAATATCAAATATAAATAAGGCTTCAAAATAATAATACAATGATATTGATAATTTGTATGGGGAAGCACAGAGGGAATCTGTTGTCATTGTGTATTATGTTTTTATGTTATTGCTATTTCTAACGGAGTTATGTTTCAGACTTTTAAATTTTGTTCCCGCACGTGTTGGTTTTGTCTTCATTCTTATTTCTGTTTTAGTTGAGTTCCTAAACAAAGTCAAATTTCACTATAGAAAGGTAACAGTTCTTGTTATGGAGATAAACCCAGTTCAATGAAGTATCTTCTTCTCGTTTGGCATGTATTAATTTAAGAATACTAATGATTGGTTCGCGTTTTTCTTCGTTTTAGGACGCAGCTTAATACATGTGTACGAGAGCTTTGTAGATTTATCTTCAGAAATATGTTCTTATTTGTTGAAATTTTTATCGCTTCACTTCTCGCAATGTTTTGGATAACATTTGTTGATTCAAACTTTGTTCCTGTTTGGGTCTACCGCCAGTTTTATTTGATACTTTCGGGAAGCCAACGCGAATGCGATGTTCTTTTTTAAAACACTAAATTTATATGAATAAAGAATACGACTTTAATGTCATTGTTATAGTTTATTATCAGCGAAATATATTTATAAAAAGAGGTGTCAACACTTAAATTCATTGTTGTTTTTGCACTGTTTAGTTTTTTATCGCCCCTCGTTAAATATTTTATAGGGTTACATAATCTTAAATATTTAAACGTAAAAGTAACAAGTTTTTCAAAGTATGATGGTTTGATGGGTTTAGTATTTTGCATGATTTAATGCCAATATAAAGTGAAACTTAAATTAATCAGACACAAAGTTCGGATAAATAATGATACCGAGAGTAAGCGCATGCGTAAAATTAATTTGTCTATATATCGTTCTACTTGGGGTTACCTGCATGCTATGGGGTTCAAAAACCGTTGGGATTGAACCCCAAAGTTGGTTTCTTATATCTCCTTAACTACTGGTTGAAATCACTTCATATTTTGCTTATAACTTAAGGACAAATATTTATCGACAAAAAATGATAATTTTGAGCTGCGCATGCGCAAAACCGAATTTGCGAGATATTTATGATGGGAATCTGGAATTTTGCACCAAGAACCATTGTCAATTTTTGTAAGATATTCTGAAATAAAATTTTGAAAAAAGTTAAAAATGTGGAAGTTATACGCGTGCGCAACCTGATTTTCCTTAGTTACGGTTTATTTTCTTTAGTTACCGTAGTATTTTCGGAATTTTTTTTTTTATATACCGATGATACAATAGCATAGCTGCACAGACACAAAAATTCGTTTTAATTAACCTTAAGTAGAACGAGCTATGGGCGATTTAATGTTGCGCATGCGCAAGTGCTTACGGTGCCTTTTGAGATTTGTAACCGGATTATTCTGATAGATATAATCATTTTACATTAGTAATCAAAATTTGGAGTGATAAACTTTATTATTTCCCGAGATATTGCTAATATACTAGGGTTGGCAGCATTCCTTATACTAAAAAAAATGTTAGGGTTAGGGTTAGTGTCGAGCCCTCTTATATCTCCTTAACTACTGGTCGGAATCCATTCATATTTTGCCAATAACTTAAGGACAAAGATTGATTGAGAAAAAATCCAAATTAATGTTCACATCATTGTCAGATATCGCAACGCATGCGCAGTACGGTTTCGCGCATATTTCGTTAAGAAAATATAATATCTGTAAACCTTTTTTAAAAATGATGCTTATATGATGGCTTTTGCTTATAGTGAAATTATTTTCGTAAAAAGTGGGAATTCTGGGAATTAAACGCATGCGTATTAAATATTTTAATTTCTATTTCGGTTGCCGTAAATTTTTCCAAATTTATTTTATCCATCAAGTTAGCCTCATCATTTGCCCATTCACATGCAAAGTCTCGTTTTATATAATCTTCGATAAGGCTCTATATATTTAATTTACGTTTACGCATGCGCAAGACACTAAATCCAAATTTTAAAGATAATTGTCATATATTTCAGATTAATACTATTATTTTCAATCTCCGTTGAAAATTTCAAGTCAATATCTTGATTATTCATCGAGTTATGCATTTATGAGGTCGAAACCTAAGTCAGTGATAAAACTCTATATAGATTACCCTCGAATGGATATCGAATGCACTCTCAGTAATTATTTCTTTCAAAATGGTCGTATAGCACTAAAATTTTGGGGATATTTAGGAGACAATATAAGACCAATAATAGCGTTTAAAAAAACAAAAAAGATCTTGTGGTTAGCATACCACGTGACTTTTAAATCCAGTTTTAATTGTAAATAGTTATCACTTGATAACTCCGTCATTCCTTACCCCTTGAAAACCATTTTCATACTGAAGATGCTTTACATTAAGCCACATGTGGGGCTGTAAGGACATTTTGAAAAAATCCTTTTTTGGGGTTAGGGCTGCACAAGTAAAAAAAATTCTAACTTTTTTAACGATATCAAGTCGATTTTTTATATAGCTTTTAGGTACATTAAGAAAACCTCAAAAATGCTATTAGTTTTCGGATTTAGGGTATAGGGTCGAAGGTAGTGACGGTTATATGTAAAAAGTGGGGTTTATGTGTGGGACAATAACCCCGTAATTATTACGAATTAGAATTCGGGCTTCTTATATCATGCTGAGGATGGCTTCTTCTTTCACATAACAATTCACAAAGTTTTAATGGTCAAAATTACGGAAGTTATACGCCTTTGCAATTTCCGCTTTTTTTGATGATGACAAAATAGCATAGCTATACGTACACAAAAATTCGTTTTAAATAACATTAAATAGAACGATCTATAGACGGTTTAAATTTACGCATGCGCAAAGGCTTACACTGAGCTTTGAGATTTGTAACGAGGTTATTCTGATGGAAGAAGAACTTGTTAAGTTGAAGAACTTCCAGTAATTTTAAGCCTCTGAAGTTACTACGGTCTAGGGAATCACCTTTGCCTTTAAGCTGATAATGTAAAAGCAATTCCGGTCACCTGGTACAACTTGATGCAGTATAATATGATTTAGTAAATTGGTCAGAAGAGGGATGATAGAGGCTCTAGCAGCATTTATCATTTCTAACACAATACCAGAAGGACCGCCAGCTTTGCCCACTTTTATTTTACTTATTGCTGATGAAACCATATCTTGAGTCACGTGGATTGCAGGACCACTGACAGGATCTACGTCCGATGATTGTATTGGACTTAGGCGCATGCGTATTAATTTTTTTCGGTTGCCGTAACTTTTCCCAACTTTTTTTATTGACGAAGTTGGCCCTTAAAGGCAGCTAGTTACACATGTGCCCAGTTTAACTGAAAATATCTAGAACAGGAACGCTGTAAAGGCAAATTATATCTATAAAAGAGGCCAGAGTATCCCAACCACAATTTTTTTCAAAACACCTCTAATCTTACTCTAAAAATGTTGGTTTCGCATGAAATATAAAAAAGTACAATGCACTGATGTACAAATAAGGTTTCGATGACCAGAATTATCTCGTTTGATGTTTGAAAACTGCAAAATGTACGTTATTGCAAAACTGAGGACGAACATAGAAAAAGTTGTCAAAATTAAAAATAAAACCTAAGTAACCAAACCATAAAAAGTATATATGCACAAAAAATATTTTATGTGTTATTCCATATATCTGATCTTCGGCGCTTGTGGGTCAGTGGTGCTTACATCTAAATAGAAAGAACAATGCACAATGAGTTTCTTCTCACTTTTTATCTTTATCTACTTTTCAATTCGGCCGTAAAATGCAAAAGGTATTGTGTCATATCTTCCAATTATGTTTTAGTACTTAAAGTTAGTCATACCATAGAAAAATCTATATCTTCATCATCAGAGTCATCTGAGCTTAAGTGAGTTTCCTCAAAAGTCTCTTCACTTCCTCCGCCGCTGTCAATAAACTTCGAAAAATTGCACGAAAGTTCTTTTGCTATAATTTTATACCGCTGTATAGATTGCTTTAATGTCGCTCTCCATCCCATATCGACAACATTCATGCCAAGTGCACCCAAGCTTCTTTCGTATATAAAGATTTTTTCCCCGTAGAACGACAAAACGTTCGACATCTCATTTCTGACCAGGATTATCTCTTCTTCGGAACGCAAATTGAGCTGATACAACTCAATACATTTTCTCCGAACGGCGGAAGGTACATTTGACTGAGATGTTCTCTGCTCTACACCTCTCCAAAACTCACTATCAAAATCAACAATACATCTCCAAATTAATTCGTTAGGCATTGTTGAGCTCGGATGTAAACTGCTGATTGCGTTGTAGCTTTCGATTACCCTGTTTATCGCTTTGTTGTTGCTGGATATTTGTTTGTTGAGTTTAATAGCGATCTTTTGACCGTCTAAATAAATACAACGTTAAGTAAAAAAGTTTGTGCACTTAGATGATACATATTATTTAACTATTTTTTAACAGAAAATACAAACTGATTGCATGTACAAACATGAGAAATTTAAAGCTTTTGAATATTCAAATGTTTGAAAATTGTATTTTTAAAATGAATATTCCATTATTATGTGTTTCTTGCGTAAATCTATTTACCAGCGTATCTTTTCTTTAGGTTACTAAGCAACATTTTGTTGAAAACAAACCCATGAAGCTGACGCAGTAAATGTTGGCGTCTTTTGTCATTGACAGTCAATAAAATGTTTTTCAGATGTAATGAAGAAGTAACCCATCGCTGTGTGATTCCAAGCTTTCTTTCCAACTTCTGTAAACTGTTTTCGGTTCTATAGATCATGGAAAGTAAACAAGACAAGATACAACGCTGACCAAAATAAGTAAAAAAAATTGTATTCCTTATCTTGCTAAATCCAAGACACTAGCGCCAAGGAAAATATTGCAATATACTCAGCTATAGCATTGTGTTAATACTGATTTCTAAAATACCTGAAAAATCCAACACTAGACTTAATTTACGGTCAGTTAACGAATATACAATCATGACAGATAATAATATATTTTCTTGAATGAGTAATAGTAATTAAAAACCTTCTAATCTCTTCTTCTTCATTGCTTTCCAAATCAACTGTCTTATGTCTGGAATATAAAAACAATATTTTTATGGAAAGCTTTGGTTTCATTTTCTTCTATATATGTGTATTAAAACCGAAAAAACTATGAATTGGGAATTATGATTACAATCTTAATCATTACTAATATTGCTTTCTTATTTAAATACAGAAAGATTTTTTAACTAATAAGAACTTTTACCACAACAAATAACAGACCTTAATTTCATTATCTTTTCCAGTAATACAGCATATTCTTCGTAGGGACTATCTAAAACAATAGAATATCAACTTACTTTGGGAAAAAAAATGAACAGTGAAATAAACTTACATAATGAATGCATTTTAAAGCAAAATTAAAATCCACTCACAAGTATCATTCTTTGGGAGAAACTCTAAAGTTTTTTCATCTTCAACCCATTTAGTGAGGATGCTTCTATCAGTAACTGAAAAAAAATAATAACACCTTTTTCTGTATATAGAGCTTTTTGCCACACATAATGTTGTAGATGAAATCTACTTTTATTGCGTCACTAGAAACTACTGTAGGAAATATTGGGTTTGTTACTTGGCCATTGAACCTTATAATCAACCAAATAATGATTAAACAAAAGCTTATACAATAGAAAACTGATAATTTTTTTTCGTAAGGTAGGTCGCATAAGATTTTATATTCATTTGGTAGAAAAATAAGAATAAAAAAAATACCATTGACTGAAAAAAGAATATCCTGAAGCTCAGAGTCAGTGGCTTCTTTTGTTTTAACAGCTCTCTCATAGCGCCCACATAATCTTCTTCCTATAACAAACAGAATATTTACCGCATCAAGATGAAACATGTAATAAAAGAGAAATCCCCCTTGTTGTTATGAAGATATCACAAAGTTAAATGTTTATACCTAATTCATTTATTGAATGTCTTGCATAATGAAGCATAGCTAATGAGAGAGTATCAGCACGGTGGCTAGGTGTTTGTTCTTTGGTAATCTTTGAAAATCTTCGATTAGATGACCATTGACGCTCCATGACCTTCCCGTCAGACAGTCCTACACCCAATGTTGATTTGGGAGAATACATCAACTAGAAAAATGTTGTGGATATATCAGCAACTTGTCTTAAATTAAGAATTTTCTGAACTTTGAGGTCAAAGTTGCAAAACGTTGTCAAAAAAAGTTTATTTACTTGACAATCAGCTTTATGCCCATAAACATAAAACGATGGTATGCAGTAGGAAATGTTTTCACACAATAGGTCACTATTGCGCTTCTAAAGATAGACAATACAAAATACGATAAGAACATGTGTAATCTGCAAAAAATAATTCTTTGTTAAACAACAGGAACAATAATAAAAACTAAAAATTGCCTCTCAATGAAAAGTAAAAATTTATTACCTTTAAGTGTCTTACTAAGGTACATGCAACATCATACATAACAATAATCTTCACTCTTGGACTGGTCTCATTCACAATTGATGTAAGTAAATACACTGCATTTGCCAATCTAAAACAAAACAAGAAAAGTAATTTCTGACAATTATTTCAAATTATATTTTATATTATTTTACGATATGTGTTAATAATTGTTACCTTTCTCCACGCTTAAGGTTAATAATTGTTACCTTTCTCCACGCTTAAGGTTAATAATTGTTACCTTTCTCCACGCTTAAGGTTAATAATTGTTACCTTTCTCCACGCTTAAGGTTAATAATTGTTACCTTTCTCCGCGCTTAAGGTTAATAATTGTTACCTTTCTCCGCGCTTAAGGTTAAAAAACTTTTTTGGAACTTCATGTCGACATGAACAACCGAATATACCAGTCTCATCCAACTTATTGTTCATCTTTTTTGAACGCAAGGTATTGCCAGCCTTGAAATCGCTACACTCCTAAAAATCACTGGAAAGTTCTTTAAAAATAAATGTAGTAATCACCTAGTGCACAGGTCATTTAGTCTTTCCAGAAAAAGAAATAAACCACTAAGTAATTCAATGAATAAAATGATCAATGCAGTTAATATCATTTTATTTACGATTCACTTTTAATAAATATACAACAAACATTGTTTTAACAGAAGTCTTCAGGTATATACTACAATAGCATAAATAGTTTTAAAAAAATTGATTAAGCAGAAGTTGGGAAACTTTTTTCTAAAGCATGAAATGCTACCTGTAACTCAGTTGATGAAAGTTTGGAATGGTAAGTCTCAACAAACTCATCAACAGCGTCCTGATCCATAAAATATACATCTTTAAGCACAGGATCATAAGGACTCTTTCCTGAAGAATACTTCCGAACAAGTCCAAACAGCGCATCAAACAATAGTATCATTGTTCCAGAGTCCTAAAAACAAAGTGATAGAATAACACAGATAAATAAAATATTACTAAGCCAAACATGCAATCATTCAATTGTTGTTTAAGCATTTAAAACAAATTAAGAAGAGTTAAACTAGAAAACACAGCAAACCTTGGGACAAGCAGGGCATACTGTTCCATCTTGAAATTCTGGAAATCTTCCTTTAAATGTTGATATGGTGTATTTGTACAACATGAAACTTAAAAAGCATTCACCAGTCAACATCTTATAAACACTGTTCACCTAGAAGGCAAACAAACAAACATGAGTTAATATTGATTGTCAAAATGTACACTTACCTGAATGTAGTTCTCTCGATGACTAGTTTTAGTGAAAAGAGCCTTGCAAAATGATTTTACAGCCACATTCCCATCCAAAAATAGCGCTTCAAGTAAATCCATCAGTTCAAAACTAAAAGCAACAGCTGGTTTAACTGCAGAACTCGACCAATATTGATAAGCTAATAAGACATCCACAAGATTTGGTGAACATTGACACTCACAAACAAATGCTTTGTGTTGACGTCCTAAATTATAAGAAATTTTGAACAATTGGTCTAACTTATTAATTGAACTATATACATTTTATTTATTTGTTAATAGTTTAAGAATAAAGTGCATCCTAACTTTACTTTACTGTAAAATCTAGAAAACAAAGCTTTTTTGAAAATTCATATGGAGAACACTTTAGAGATGAGATACTTTGGGATGCGGGTACACTTATTCAAAAAAAATATTTCAAACCTGTTGCATCGAATAATATAATTGAATTTTTAACTGACAATTCACAACAACAAATCGAATATCTTTATTTCTACACATACTGGTACACTTTTGAAGTATCCACACTAAAAATAGGTAACATCAAGTTTATAATTTTCAACATTAATTGTCAACTTAATTCTTTTCTCATAGAAATATAGGTGTTCAACAAAATTCAAAACTTATTTTCAAAAAATATTGTAGACATTAGATATTATATACATGTAAGTTTTGACTACTAGACCATGCAGATATATATTTATCTTTATTTATCGTTGTTAAAAGGTTTATTTATATATTTATCCAAACAAAGTTGTTTTTTCTTCTATCTAACACACACTATATATGAACCAGCTTTGTTGCACAAATTGCAATATAATTTTTAAAGAAAGTAGACACTGTTTTACTTTTGTTGACATGTTTTGGCTAAGTCCAGAACTAAAGAATCATACAGATCTTGTAAACATAAACTAAAAAAAAAATGCTTCATAATCATAATTACAACAAGATATGTGAAGTGTAGTTTGTAGCAAGTATAGGACATAAGATGGTATAACGAGGATATAATAAGAGTTACATGACTTTCTGCACTTACAGTGAAAGATTGAAAAACATTAACATCATCAGTATCAAGAATCGATTCGTGCGAATTGACATGATCGAGTGCTACAAACTACTTCCAAAATCAACAACAACTCAATGACTTGTGGTCATTCTCTAAAGTTGGTAAAGAAGCTATGGAATATAGATCTCCTTAGAAACATCACCTTGCACGTGGTTAACGTTTAAAACGCAATTAGTGAATACTAATTAGTGTGTTTAGTGAAGTATTCGTTAGCTCAATTCGAGATAGCTTCAAAGGCGTTTATATTTTGCGTGTACATTATATATACCTTGTACATCTGTCTTGGATTTTTTTTGTAAGCTATACCAGTAATAATAATAATATATGATAAATATACAGATGGTATAACAGAAAAATAGAGAAAAAGTTATACTGTAAAGTTATACAGAAAAAGAAACAGAATAATACTGTAAACAGAATTGAGTGTTTAAGACTAGTTTTTATCCAATTGATGTGATCCACTTTTACTTTTAATTCAAAAGGCTTCTAAAGCAGTGTCAATAATATTAAATGAATCTTTAGAAAAGGAAGTGAAACAGTTTTAAGGAAATAAAAATGTCACTTTTGATATGCTTGTCAATTGTAGTCTTTAAGTGACGAGTTGTCTCGCTAATGTAGCTGGTTCCAGCACATGTGAATTCGTAGACTAGCATGGACTTCCTATCAAAATGTCTTTGTTAGAGAAATATTGTTTAATTTTAAGATGTATACAAATATTAATTTCATTGTCTTTTTTACAGAGGCGTTTAATCAGGTTTTGGATTTTGTTTGAGGTTTGTTGAGAGAATTTACCAATGTAAGGGAGTTTGAAAAAGTTTTTAATGTCTTTGGATTAGGGTCTTTCTTTACGTAGATTTGATTAAGATATTTTTTTATGTAAGTTTGAATGAGTGATTTAGGATAAGCATTGGGAGTTAATAGGTTAAATTTTCAATGTCTTTGTCAAAACCTAGCCTAGCTAAATATTGTAGATTCTGTCAATTAAACATTTTGTGAGATTAAAAGTTTGCAAGAAAACGAAATGTAGCTATTTTAAAAGTTTAGTAGAACTGTATGATTCTTTAGTTATGATGATGGCTAGAACTTAGCCAAAATATGCCAACAAAAATATAAGAGTGTCTACTTTCTTTACAAAGAAATTATATATATAGCTAAATATCTATATATTATTATTATTGCAAGGTTTATATAGGCTTGAAATTTGCCTGACAACCTATACAGAGATACAAATAAAAAAGAGAAGAATATAAAACTGAATTACCTCAGGTGACCATGTTTTCCCAATATGAAAGAGAGAAAATTTAATGTGAATGTCATGGAAACATTCTTTGCAGAACCATTTTGAAGTACAATCTGGACACTGTACCATACTATCTGACGGAAATAAATTATTGCAACTGATGCAGTTGAATGAATGGTCAAAACAATCATGTGCAATTGCAGGATGAAAAGGTGCAGAAAAGTAGGAGTGTATGGTGGAATTGTACAAGAACATGCAAGTTGCTCTTTCCTTTAAGATCCTCCAGTTATCAGCGTTATTTTTTGCAACTTCACTGTACAAAGTCTTCTTTCCCTTTAGTGTGCTTGTAGTGGGGGGTAGGGGAGGAGAGGACGAGCAAGGTGGTTGCATTTGCAAAGAAGAACTGCAATTGTCCTCGCCACGGGAACAGCTTTCAATTGAAGTAGATGGTTTAGCAGTTTCTGAAGATTGAATTTTTGGAGCACTGCTGTTCCACGGAATGGATATAGTTTTTTTCACAGGTTTTTTACCTCCCAAAACAAATACAGTCATTTTTCGCTTCACTTTAAAACTTCGTACTACTCGTTTTGTAGGCGCCATATTTTCTAATAACAATAAAAACAATATACCCCGTTCTTACAAAAATAATTTTCTGATCAGATCAAAAGATATTTTCACACATGTGCGATGTGTAATTCACATGTTTGATGCCATAAGCACAGAAATGAAAAATCTGTTTTGATGTGATAAAGAAGTTTTACTTAGGATCGGGTGAATGCATGCATTCGATTTTATAACGAAAGAAAGATGTCCACGTCGCAAAAGAAAAAAAGAAATTCCATTGAAGACAAATTCAAGAAGTTTCAAGAAATAGAAAGTGGGCAGCCTAAGTCATTAGTAGCTCAAAAGTATAATGTGCCAAGAAACACTATTTCCACTTGGCTTTTACCTGCAAATAAAGAGAAGATAATGACCGCATTTTCCTCTGGAACGATTAGCTTGAAAAGAAAGAATGTCAAAGCAGGGAAACACGAGAACTTAGACAAAGCTGTTTTTAAGTGGTTTATGTCTGTAAGATCGAATAACATACCCTTGAGTGGACTAGTCCTTCAAGAGAAAGCAAGTGATTTAGCAAAGACACTTGGTATAGATGATTTTAAAGCATCGAATGGATGGGTTGGCAGATGGAAGGCACGGAATAGTGTCACATTTAAGATGGTGTCAGGTGAAGCAAAATCATGCACACCAGAGATGACTGCACACTGGAAGGAAACGCACCTACCAACGATCTATCAAGGTACAAATTGCAAGATATCTTTAACGCTGATGAGTTTGCTCTTTTCTTCCAAGCACTACTAAACAAAACTCTTGAATTGAAAGGTGAAAAATGCACTGGTGGTAAACACAGCAAAGTCAGACTCACTGGAATGAGTGCGGCGAGTGCTGCAGGTAAAAAACTACCACTGCTTGTCGGAAAAGCCGAAAATCCGAGATGTTTCAAGAACGTGAAGTCCTTACCGTGTATGTACAAGGCACAAAAAAAAAGTTGGATGGACTCTGAGATCTTCACCGATTGGATCAAGCAGTTGGATCGAAAGTTCCTAGCTCAGAATCGTAAAGTAGCATTTATTGTCGATAATTGCCCTGCACACCCACATGTGCCTGGGTTAACGGCCATAGATCTTATCTTTTTACCTCCAAATACAACCTCTGTAACACAGCCTATGGATCAAGGTGTTATACGATCGTTAAAAGCTAAATACCGTGCCAAAGTAATCCGCAAGTACATTAACGCTATCGATTCCAACAAAGAATTGCCAAACATCACCATACTGGATGCCTTGATTATGCTCGAGCAATCATGGTCTACACTTCCAGACACAACCATCATTAATTGCTTCAAAAAGGTGGAAATTTCAATACAAAGTCAATTGAGTTCAACCCAAGACACCGATGATCCGTTTGCACAACTAACAGAAATGTTAGACGAATTGGGAGCTCTTGATCCTGACCTAGCTCCAGATGGCCTTACTGCTGAGACCTTCATTGTCACAGATGAGGAAGTGGCAACTTCCATTCAGTCTTTACCAAGTGATGAAGAACTGCTGCACGAGTTCACCAACGACGATGTTGAAATAATTGATGATGAGAGTGATGAAATGGAATCAACAGAGAAAAAGCAGCCAAGCAAGAAGGTGTTATTCGAGGCAATAGACTTGATTGAAAATTTTGCTCTTTTCCAAAACGATGACATTGCTAAACAATTGCGAAAGCATTCTGCACAGCTCAACCAATTGCTTACGTCGTCATCACGTAAGAAGCAAAGTACGATTCCCAGTTATTTTACCAATGTAACTGAAGAATAATTTTATTGAAACAAAGGTGCAGCATGTATATTTAGTGTTTTTTAGTTAATTCGACCCTTTTATCTGGATACTTCGATTTTTCAAACCCCCAATTTTTCGAACTTTTTCATCGGTCCCTTGGGAGTTCGAAAAATCGGGGTTGAACTGTATTTTCAAGTTCTCAAGCACATTTTGGATTCGCATATCAGTACACTTGTACACACTCAGCCACTCGCTTTCAATAATCTCACACATAGGCAAGCTAGTACGTTGTATTTTCTATATTATATTTTTTCACGTTTTTCATAAATTTTCAACATTATTTAACTATTGTATTTTTGTTTATTTTAGTTTGAATATTTTTCATCAAAGCAATATTACAAATATACGCCTCAAATTGCGAGTTTGGCTACATAGAAAAAGTAAACATGGCGGTGGTGTGGCTATATACCTCAAAGATTGTTTCAAATTCAAAGCATCCACTGCAACGTAAAACACACAGGCGTAATATGTTTCCCTGAAACAAGTGATCATGGCTGTTTTCGTTATCGTCAGTGACAAAGCCAAAATATTTGAGTCGCATTACAAGATCATATAATAATCAATGATTGATTTCGAACTTTACAGATGCTCTTTCTCAATTATCTTTTACAGCTGTATATGCTATGGAGAAACTACGGGAACGGCTTGGGATATTTAATAATCTAATGCAATAATACTAAAACCTAATTTTATTCACAGTAAAGCCCTATCATGGAAACGTCCAAAAGATGTTTGGAAAAGAACATTCCAACGAATTTTTAATCCTAGCAAAACACATGTAGTATCCTGACATACTAAACAAATAACCATGACTGAATACCTGATTGGGAGACCATCAACTGGCAAAGAAGACATTAACAGACTAATAAGACTTACTCCCAGCCGCATCTAATTATCATAATTTTCGCTTGCACGGAGTCAACTATAACCAAGTAGTGCACAAAATAAAAAGTATACGAATGTTTCTTCTACCGGTGGAGATAACATACCTATAAATATGTTGAAGCCGGTTGCCTACGTAATCGTATCTCCATTGACCCAGATCATAAATAACTCTATTGATAAAACGTCTTCCCGAATCCGTGGAAAACCGCGAAAATCTGTCTTATTAGAAAAGATGACAACCCAATAGCAAGCAAAGATTTCCATCCAATTTCATTACTAACAGTGTTATCCAGAGTGTTCGAAAGGATTGTCATGAAGCGACTTGTTGAATATATCGGGAATCAGACCATCTAGCTTAAACACTCGTTTTCGTAATAAACATTCTACAAACACATTGCTCATAAAAATGAGAGATAATATACGAAATGCAATGGACAAAGGAGAGATCACAGTAGCGGTATTGACAGACTTCAGCAAAGCATTTGACACTGTATGTATTGAAACAAGTATTAAAATTTATTGAAAGTTCCTAACAATGATTTCAGTAAGTCTAGGTGGACGACAAGTTATTATCTGTGGACATGTTAGTTCTAGTGATCCACAACCACAAGAGTCAATCTTTGGACCCATCCTTTTTTATCTCTACATCTGATTTCAACAAAATTTAAATGTGACACAACATAAGTTCGGGCTTACAAACGACGCTAATGAGGGAGGTTGCGCTTATCTGGATTTTATTAATGTTATATTTTCCCATATAGAAATGCTCCATTAACAAATACTTTAAAGTAAAAATAGTTGTGGGAAGATAATCCCGAGAACATGGTATAATTTTGCTTTAATATGAGACGTTGCACACTATGTCGATGATGGCTCCAATCGAAAGATTTATCGTACCGCCAATGAGTTTTATTTTTGGTCTTTGAAAGTCACTTGGAGGATCTTCAACATGTTTAAATGCTTCAAATATATATTTGATAAAACTTTTTAAAGTCGAGCAGTTTTCTACAGAGAAATGTTGAGTTTTCAATGTATTTATAGTCGGTTCATATCTCAAACTTTCAAATTCATTCTGGTTTACAAGAAGAACGGTTTATCTTTGCACATGTAATGCATGTCACCTTATCCGGATATTTATGTGATTGCTGGCGATAAAAATTACTGCCTGTTTGTTTAACAGTTAAGAGATAGAAACACAAAGATACACAAGCCCTCGATGCTGTTCAGGATAAATGCAGGATTATCTCCGTTAACTATTGCATGAATGCCCATTGAGTTTGTTACAAACATTCGCCTGGTTTTTACATGCTGCAAATGTTCGCGCAAAGCATATTTAAACGAAGATGATAAATTGCCTTTCTTGAAATTACTCATATCTAAAAAATGACATTTCCTTACTTGCTTCCTTTTACCTAATTTGCAGGTCAATTCTAGATTTTTTAAAAAATACATCGTTTTGTTTTATTTCGGTAATTAAGCTAATAGAAACCATGTCGTATTTTATTTCGGACCGCTAATAGAAACCATGCCGTGTTTTATTTTGGAACGCTAATAGATACCATGTCGTGTTTTATTTTCGGAGCTTTTAAACGCTTTCGCATGTTTTTTTAAAAGGAAATATACGTGGAGCATTCACAAGTAAGCGCAACGCATTGAATGCAACGCATATCTGAAACATGAAAGAGGTAAGTGAAAATAATTCTTCTCTAATGAATGATTTCAGGGAAACACATTCCTGGAAAATGCTTTTTGGTTGAACTGTGTGTTTTTGGGTAATG
This sequence comes from Candelabrum cocksii, assembly GCA_963930725.1. Lineage (NCBI taxonomy): Eukaryota > Metazoa > Cnidaria > Hydrozoa > Anthoathecata > Candelabridae > Candelabrum > Candelabrum cocksii. The sequence continues at coordinate 791,759 of OZ005672.1, read as the reverse complement.
TTAATTTGGTTATTTGGTTTACTCATAATATTGCGCTTTTAAATCAAAAAACTCGATAATTTTATTCCAGTTGGTTTTCTATACGCTAAACAAATATGAGGCATGAAAACACAATATTTGCGATTTTGTAGATTTTTTTTCGTTTTCGTTTTTAGTCAGTCTAAGCTTAAACCCACCTAAATCTCAGAGCAAATTTTAAGAATATTCACAATTCCCTCGGACTTCACAATCCCCTCGGACTTCAAAAATTTGAGAAAAATCTACCTTTTAAATACTACCTTTTTCCGTGACGTTACTCGTATGTGTGACGTCATAAACCAAAACTCCGTTCTGAATCAAAACAAAAACCCATATACAAATAAAACACCGCCCATGCGTCAATGGTTGCCCACCAGCCGTGATTCGAACGCAATACGACGCGAGTTGATGGCTGGTAAATATTCATTTTTGAAACCGTTTTAGTCTTCCATAAATAGCACGCAAATGTTATCTTCGACCATCAATTGCGAGATACAATCGTATTGTTTGCTCTCAGTTTCCCTGCTGATACAAATGTCGACATTCAAAAAAATTAAAATCAATTTTTTTAAAATGTGCCTTAAAACATGCAAACTTGCGAACCAGTAAAAGCAAAAGGAATTTGCTGTCAACCATTGATATGTTTAGCATGGCAACGAAACTCGTTGAATGAATACACGTTTAGCATTGCACTTCATAGTACGCTCTGTTTTTAAGTTTGCTCTCTTAATCACTTCGCATACAGAACGATTTCAAAGGAAAATAGCTTCAACTTTTGATTTTCTTTCTGTTATTATTTTTATGCGAATTTTACAATATAGTAGTAGTGAAACAAGTAAAAAAATCGCCAATATACTTGTCTTCCCATCGAAAATATGCAGTCTTTTGTTCCTCTTTCCATTTCCATTTCGTGGTTCGGTTCCCATTACAACCTTAAAGACTTCAAAACCTCAATATCGCAAGATATCTAAACAAGTAAACATAAACGCCAACAAACAGAAACATTTCAACAAATATGCGCTAATTGTCATGTTTCTATATCAAAGTTGTGTGGGAGACACAGTAGATCGGTAACCGTACAAATATGCGCTAATTGTCTTGTCTCTATATCAAAGTTGTGAGGTGACACAGTAGATCGGTAACCGTACAAATATGCGCTAATTGTCTTGTTTCTCTATCAAAGTTGTGTTGGTGACACAGTAGATCGGTAACCGTACAAATATGCGCTAATTGTTTTGTTTCTCTATCAAAGTTGTGTTGGTGACACAGTAGATCGGTAACCGTACAAATATGCGCTAATTGTTTTGTTTCTCTATCAAAGTTGTGTTGGTGACACAGTAGATCGGTAACCGTACAAATATGCGCTAATTGTTTTGTTTCTCTATCAAAGTTGTGTTGGTGACACAGTTGATCGGTAACCGTACAAATATGCGCTAATTGTCTTGTTTCTCTATCAAAGTTGTGTTGGTGACACAGTAGATCGGTAACCGTACAAATATGCGCTAATTGTCTTGTCTCTATATCAAGTTGTGTGGAGACACAGTTGATCGGTAACCGTACAAATATGCGCTAATTGTCTTGTTTCTCTATCAAAGTTGTGTTGGTGACACAGTAGATCGGTAACCGTGCAAATATGCGCTAATTGTCTTGTTTCTCTATCAAAGTTGTGTTGGTGACACAGTTGATCGGTAACCGTACAAATATGCGCTAATTGTTTTGTTTCTATATCAAAGTTTTGTTGGAGACACAGTAGATCGGTAACCGTACAAATATGTACGGAAACTTGAAGAAGGTACAGTTGTCAAGAACAATTTCAATAATTCGCTTTATAAACGTCTTTGACCATGCATTGTTCGTAGCGCGTACACGTACGAAGGTAGCATTTTATAATAAAAACTAAGCTTAACACATCCAATTAAAAAATATATATAAACTCGTGAAATGAGTTACTTTCATGTAATTTGAAAGTGCTAAATATGGTGGGAATAAATACCAAAATCCATTTCAAAAAACCTAAAAAAAATGATTGTTTTTTAAATGTTTACAGGAAATAGCTTTGTGGGCGAAGAACCATACTTGCACACCTCCCCCGTGAAAATCTTTATCGATATAATGAAAACATAATTCCCGTCCGTGCGACTACGTTGGAAAGTTGTTTTCGTGACATCGACACCGCATGAAATATTGATACTCATTTAACTCCAATAAATGCCTGCGTGTGCCCACGTGTTTATTTTTGTTTAATGAATTAAAGAAAAGTGTAAAAAAAATATTTTTCCTGAATAATTGACAATTCAAGAAGCATTTGCATGCATAGGTGTGGACAGTGTGAATTAAGTGAGAGAACAGGGTAAGTTGAATTGATGGGGCTGGGTCACACATACGCAGATCAATTCTTCACCTCATTCTGAGATTAACATTTGAATACTTTGAATGAATCTTAGGTTGGGCATGAAAGCAACCAATGCTAATGACGTCACATGCTGATGACGTCATATAGTTTCCTTTGTTCGTTAATGTTTTTCCAACCTATACTCCGAAATTGTTTTTTACGGTTTGAAAGGAAAATTCGGGTACCATCTTTGAGAAAAGCAACAATTTTCTCACTAAACAAGAAAGTGTAATTGTGGCGAAGAAATTAATATTTCATAAAGCAAGTTTTCATAACGTATGAACTGGCAGGTTAGGAAATTTTGTAAAGAGCTTTTCTGTATGACGGTTGGTTGGTTAACACTCTTGCTTATGTTAGGTAATGTTATGGACGCAGTTCATAACGCGTGTGGCCACATACTATGGACACAGTTCGTTACTCGTGTGGCCACATATTAAACGGGGATTCTATTTTTTAGTCTCTAAAATATTTTAGAAGTCCCAACATATGGAGCGTTGGGGAAACATCATTTGTTTCAATCTTCTTTTGTAAAATTTTTAGAAGATAACAGTATAACGCACATACATACATTAGCGGCGTACACACATACATTAGCGGCGTACACACATACAGTAGCTGCGTACACACATACAGTAGCTGTGTACACACAAACAGTAGCGGCGTACACACATACATTAGCGGCGTACACACATACAGTAGCTGCGTACACACATACAGTAGCTGCGTACACACAAACAGTAGCGGCGTACACACATACATTAGCGGCGTACACACATACAGTAGCGGCGTACACACATACAGTAGCGGCGTACACACATACAGTAGCGGCGTACACACATACATTAGCGGCGTACACACATACAGTAGCGGCGTACACACAAACAGTAGCGGTGTACACACAAACAGTAGCGGCGTACACACATACAGTAGCGGCGTACACACATACAGTAACGGCGTACACACACACAGTAGCGGCGTACACACATACAGTAGCGGCGTACACACATACATTAGCGGCGTACACACATACAGTAGCGGCGTACACACAAACAGTAGCGGCGTACACACAAACAGTAGCAGCGTACACACAAACAGTAGCGGCGTACACACATACATTAGCGGCGTACACACATACAGTAGCGGCGTACACACATACAGTAGCGGCGTACACACATACAGTAGCGGCGTACACACATACAGTAGCGGCGTACACACAAACAGTAGCGGCGTACACACAAACAGTAGCGGTGTACACACAAACAGTAGCGGCGTACACACATACAGTAGCGGCGTACACACATACAGTAACGGCGTACACACACACAGCGGCGTACACACACACAGCGGCGTACACACAAACAGCGGTGTACACACACACAGCGGCGTACACACATACAGTAGCGGCGTAGTGTTCGTTGAGCTTAGTGGTACAGAGTTTAAATCTTAGTTAGGTAAAATCTTGCCACCGTCTCTGGAAGTACTGCGCTCAGTTTGTTTCTCGGCGGAGTGGCTTATTCTAGAGTTTTTAGGATTTGTTTACAAATTGAGGGAGGGTTTAGAAATTAAAATATCATTTGCGCTTTGAATAAGGTTTGATTGAACCAGAAGAATACATTCAATATAAACGATAGCCAGGATGTACATACTCCCGACATTAGGTTTCGCATAATTTTGTTAATTATGCTCGTATTTCTTTAATAAATCATAAAATTCTCCAAAAACGGATTTCTCACATTCATCGAAACAGATGGGCACATAAGAATTCTTACATTTAAAATATGTTAACACGTTAATATGTTAACTTCACGTGGTCTAACGTCAATATATATATATATATGTAAACGAAACATTTAATATTTACTTTCTTTCAGGAGTGCCGCCATCATGAACCATGTTAACAACTTGAAAGGTCTTTCGCAGTTCACGCGTAAAGACACGAACAAGCGAGACGAGAATGGGATGACACCCGTGCATTGGGCTGCCACCTACGGTAACCTGGAGGGATTAAGGATCCTCATTGGGAAAGGGTAAAACATACCTTGTCAACACGTCTAAGAACGGAGATTAAATATTTTATTTATTTTTACTTCTGAACTTCTGAACCTTGAACTTCCTAACCTAATATTAATATTCGCTTAAGTGGGACATTCACTTAAGTGGGACAGATTTTGTCTCACTTATTGGTCGGTCCCCTGAGTGTCCCACTTATTGGGAGTGTCTAGGTAATAGTAGGTTACGTAATGTTTGTATAAAATAATCATAAAAAAAATTGTTTAAAAAAGATGTAGAGCATGAGGTAACATTACAACAGTCTTCGTGTAAACGTGTCATCAAATAAACTTCATGTAAACGTGTCATCAAATAAACTTCATGTAAACGTGTCATCAAATAAACTTCCTGTAAACGTGTCATCAAATAAACTTCCTGTAAACGTGTCATCAAATAAACTTCATGTAAACGTGTCATCAAATAAACTTCATGTAAACGAGTCATCAAATAAACTTCAATCTCTGCGTCTCTGTAATGTGCTGAGATCTGTGGCTTTATATCGGTCTCTCCACTGTATGGATCAGTCCGTTTGTGTTTTATATCCTTAAGGGCGTTTACCGTAAACCTATTTTCAGATTCTAAATTATTTATTCTTTCGTCCCCCAGGATTGTTTACAAATCAATAGCTAATTCGCTATCCATGGGAAAATACACAGAATTCTACAATAGAAAGATTTACTCAGTCATTAAGGAAATCCATGTAATACATATCAGTTAATTACGATTTACTCAACACACAAAAACGTAATTTTTAAAGGATTATAGTTTTTATTAAAGAATTTTTGCTGACATGGCAGTGTGCCTTTATGTCAAAATACACTGGCGTTAATATACAGTTGCCATGCTAACTGGCGGACATCTTTGCTTGAGTAGACGCCCTTACCTCAATGAGTCGCACGGGAAAAGTTTCATTAACAGAAAATTATTCCAGGAATCTTAATAATGAATGAAGAAGTTTGGCGATTGCATTTAAAAATAGGTTTCCATTGGTTCATTAGGAAGCTTTGTGAATAGGAGCGTATCTGGTCTGCGTTTTGAATATATGCTCGTAAATTTGAGAACCAATTAGTTTCATTGCAAGGTACTTCTTACTATTCCAAATTCGCATTGTAAGCTACTTACTGTTCTAAAATCACGTCGACATGGTAACGCTTAATGAGCGTTCTGGGAGCCTCGTTAATAACAAACCAACATAACAATAAATAATATTGTTTTCTAGAGCTGTACTAAAATTATTCTCATTAAAACCATATCTCACTCCGTGTTAGAAACACACGAAAGTATGTTCAAAGGGCAGTTTTAGGTCTTACATTACATTCTTATTTAATGTTTTTAGTGGCAACCCCGATAAACCAAACAACGAAGGATGCACTTCACTGCATTTAGCTGCTGCAGCCGGCCAACTTCACTGTTTAGTATTCTTGACCAACTTCGGTGGCAATGTGTACGCAGTGAACGACAAGGGTGAAACGCCCATGCATTCGGCAGCCAATAAAGGACGAATCAACTGCGTGCGTCATATCGAGGCTATAGTGACGCATCAAATTGCTCAAGACCGAAACAAAGTGAAGAAGATGCAGATGCGATCGAAGCAGGAGGCTGAGAAACGGATCAAAGAGAAAGCAAAGTTGTTGAAGAAGTTGGATAAGGATTATGAGAGGAAGACCATCAAACAGCGAAGAGCCCTGGGTATTGTCGATCGAACGCACTCGCTGCCGAAGAAAAACAGAAGTTCAGCTTACGAAGAGAAAAAGTCGAAGATGAACTACTCACAGTTGCTCGGCATGAAAGGAGATGGTAGCGTGTCAGATGAACCGTTGCACGATGAAATGATACTGTCCGAAATATCTGGCGATGTTCTGTTCGAAAACCGCTTCGATCGAACTTCGTCCGATAACGATACGGACGCAACGGAAACAACGCATATAGCTACCAGTAAACAGTCGTCGTCAGACTTTGAAAACAGCAGTCGATCTTCGAGGAAGCACAAGAAAGCATTCCCAGCTCCCAACGTGGCAGCTTCAATAAATTCATTGAACGTGATGAGTAATGGTTACATACAGAGTGAACAGGCCCTGGAAACCGACTTCAACCTTCTCCCTGATGAGCGGCAAACAACGTCACTTGTCGTTGAATCCGTCGGTAATGTGCCGCCGTCGCAACGGAAAGGCACGCCGGTGGGCACGGTCCAACTTCACATGGGGTCACTCTATACCTTTTTACACGTGCTCGAACTCGATGAATTTCGCTCCTTATTTTTACGAGAGAAGATAGATCTACGCGCGTGTTTACTGTGTGACGAAAGCGATCTACGCGAGCTCGGTCTTCCGTTAGGTCCGCGTAAGATTGTTTTGGACGCGATAAAAAAAAGAAACAGATGCATAAATGAAGCGAGAGATTTGGTGGACTCCGCCGTGTAAACAAATATGTACAAAAAGATATTGTGTTTATAATCGAGAGAAAAGATTTATTTGTAAGTGAGTGCGGCCTCTCTTGTTTCCAGTGGAATGCATTGTGATTCCATTAATATTCCAATATACTACAATGGCTGTTACTACCGATCAATTTATTTTAACACTTCTTCGTGAAGGCTACATAATTAATCAAAATAACAATGGCTAATTAGAAAATACAAACGAACAAAATTTACCACGAATAAATGAACGAAATTAGGGGCAAAAAGTGAGCAAATAAACAAAAATAAAAAATATAACGTAACTTACTGAAATAGAAATTAACAGGTTCCAAACAGCAACATATCGAAGTAACTACCAAAATATGTATAACAATAAAGCTCAAATTTTTAATACGCAACGACGACACGTAACGCTGGTCTGCAAACGCTAGTCAGTGAACTGAATGCGAAAAATACTAAAACAAGCAAACAAGGAATACCCTAGGGACGTAAAGAGAAATAGAGAGCGTGTTACTGAGCGGTAAAGAACGAATGAATTAACAAAGAACAAACTCGAAAACTCAAATCTATTATCAACACAAAAAATCAAAAGTTTGTGTCGTACACTGACAATGTCGACTCCTAGTTAACATTTATGCACAGTTAAACGGCCTTCAATTCATTTTATTAAGTGCTTCCTAGGTATTGTCAGTTCAATATATTAAACAGCCTAAAATATTTTCTAAAGGTCTCTAATTTTGATGGTGAAGAGATTTAGTCATTTAATACCGAACAAACACGTTTTGTGATACGAAATGCCGTAAGTGTAAACTAAGTTAAGGTGGAAAATGTATTAATGTACCTTGAGGGAGGAAGATTTTGCGGTTGACAGGTCTCAGAACTGCAAATTTCGCGGAATTTATTTTTGCGGATGAAGTAATATATCTGAATTTTGCGGAATTTATTTTCGCGGTCGGAGTTTAGGGGAATGTTTAGTACGATATGATTTCTGTAAAAGGCATTTCTAAGAACTTCGCCTGTTTCCTCAATTGGAGGAAAACCTCCAGTTCACGTAGGGGTCATTCAAATGAGTGAACGTACGCTCAAATTTGCCAATTTTTTACCCCCTCCCTTCTTGTTCTTCATATTATTATTATTATATTATTATTATTAACCATATTTATACAGCATTTGTCTTCAGTTATATACATAAATACATACTGTTATCAATGAAATAGCTGTTAAAGTAAAGTAAACAAAAAATTTAAAAAGTATATATATATATATATATTTCAAATGTTAAAAACAGACTGTAAAAAAAAAGGTAAAAGCGGGGAGGAAAGTATAAAGTACAGTTTCTACAGAAAAAGAAGCCATGTCAAAGTTAGTCAAATTTAGTTTCTTATAAATTCTTTGACTTTTGTTTTAAAATTAGTAAGATTTTCTAACGATATAATATTATTGGGCAGGGTGTTGAACAAAGATGAACCGTGAAATCGAAACGGTTTTCTTCCATTTTTGCTTTTTACTCTTGGTAGTTTCAGTTTCATGTGATTTCCTCTTGTATGTATTGAATGATCAAAAACCGTAAAGTAACCAGTGTATATCTCTGGAGCTTGGTTATTTACTGATCGATAGACATTGATAGCCACCTTCTCGGAGCAGAGTTGTTTAATTGTTGGCCAATTTACAATTGAGGATGTTGTTCCATGAACCACTTTACGAGCACGATTTTGGAGTTGTTGGTATCTTTTATTCATACTGGTTGATACCAGCACTTCATTTTCAGTTGTTGTGAGTAACGGTTCAGCTATGGCTCTGTAGATAGATTCAGCAACATATGTGGATATCTCCTTTCTTATGCGTGACAGTAGTTTTATTCGTGAAGATACTCTCTTACATATTTTTTCAATGTGGGCTTTGAAGGTCAGAGACTTATCCAGTATAGTACCAAGGTATTCATAGGATTCAACGGTGTTCACTGGAGTTTGGTTGACGGTGACAGTAAAACTGCTAGTTTTCTTAAGTTTTTGTGGAGTTCCAAACAACAGAACCGCAGTTTTTCCGGGCTTAAGATTGATGATTAAATCATTTCTTTGGAGCCAATTGGTGATACTGAACAGTTCAGAGTTCAATGTTTGTTCAATTTTCTGAACGTCCTTGTGTTCAAAGAAAATCACCATGTCATCTGCATATAACAATGCTTTCGATTCATTCAGGGATTGCTCAATGTCGTTGATATGTAAGAGGAAAAAAAGTGGCCCAAGAATTGAGCCTTGGGGTACACCAGTTGTAACAAATTCACTCTGCGAAATCGAACCACCGATTTGAACAAGCTGTTTCCTTCCGAAAAGATAATCAATAATCCAATTCAGTTCAGTACCATTTATACCGTAATAAGGTAGTTTGTATATCAGTGATTCGTGGTCGACGGTATCAAAGGCCTTTCTAAGGTCTATAAAAATGGCCCCGGTATAATTTCCTTTATCCATGGTTTCTCTAATTTGGTCAGTTAGATATGTGGTGGCATGCGTGACATTTCTCCCTTTCCTGAAGCCAAATTGTCGAGGGGTCAATAGACTGTTTTGCTCGAGATATGCATACAGTTGGTTATGGACAATGCGTTCAAGGATCTTTAATGTCGTTTGCAGTACTGTTATTGGTCTGTAATTATCGAAATGTTTATGACTTTCTGATTTGTAAATAGGGGTTATTTTCCCTGTTTTCTCCTCGGTTGGAAATGTAGAAGATGATAGTGAACGATTTACAAGGTGTGTTAGTATGGAAGCGATCTCCTCAGCACCATCTTTTAGTAAGTCTGGTGGGATTTCGTCGATACCGGCTGCTTTTCCTCGTTTAATTTGTTTTAGTTCTTTTAAGACATCTCTCAAGAAGACTTCACGAAAACGAAATTTGCAGCCCTTTTTGTTGATGTTGTTAAGTGTGTTGTTAATGCTGGTACGATCTTTCCAAACGCGATTGTTTTTAGTTGCCATTGTATTTTGAAGATTTCTTCCCACATTAGTAAAAAATGTACAAAAACCATCTGCTATATCTTTTTTGTCTGTAATTTCTTTACCGTCGACAATAAATGATTGCGAGCTTGGAGTTTTTATAGGTTTACATGGGTAGCATTTTTTAATTTGACGCGAAAACTTCTTTGGGTCAGTTATTTCTTCTTTTAAAATAGTTTGTTGATAGTTTGACTTAGTGGTCTTTAGTAGGTTAGTAACATAGTTTTGTAATCTGCGGTAAGTTGACCAGTCTATCTCTGAATTGGTTCTACGGGCTTTTCTAAGGTGAAAATCACGATTTTTCATTTCATGTTTAATTTTTGCTGTCATCCAGGGACAGTCTTTGCCTCGAATAAGTTTTTCCTTTACTGGTGCATGCTTGGAGACAATTGACGAAAGTATGTCTTTGAATTTGTTCCATGCATTATTGAGCGATGGTTCGGACATGACACGTGTCCATGTTGCGTGACGTAGGTCCTCCTTGTATGATTCTTTATTATAACGAGAGTAATCACGACAGTGTACTTTTCGAGGTTTAATCTTTTGTACGTGCATTTTACGAATAAAACCAGTTAGTTCGTGATCGCTTAATTGTAGAGGGTAAACAATATTGTCAGCAATTTTATTACACTGTGTTGTTAAGACCACGTCGATAAGTGTACGACTATGTGAAGTTATTCTCGTAGGTGTTGTAATCATTTGTTTCATTCCGTTTATCGTAAATATTTCTTTTATCATTTTGTGATCTCCAGGGACCAAATAATCACAGTTCAAATCACCTGTAATTATTAGTTCTTTATCCTCATTCGCACTTACGGATATGATATTGCGCAGTTTATCTGTAAAGTTTTGATGCAAATGAACTGAGGAATCCGGGGGTTTATACATGATCATGATGATAACAGAAGCAGATTTTTCAACGAATAATTCCAAAAAAATTGATTCAATTTCATTACATTCTAAGTCCAATCTCCTTTGCCACTTTAAATCGACTCTAATATAACATATTACGCCTCCTCCTTGGCCAGTAGCTCGGTCTTTTCGAAGTATGTTATACCCCCGTATCTCCAATTCACTGTTGAGAATAGTGGCTGTTGTGTGCGTCTCAGAAAATCCAAAAATATGAATATTCTTTTTAGTGTGTTCGAATATATGTTTTATTTGATCTATTTTGTTACTCAAACCATTAATGTTTCGGTGAAAAACCTTTAATCCACGTTTTTTAACGAACGATGTCAGTTTGGTGTAGATTTTCGTATCCTCTAGATCTTCATTATTGTTTTGTTGTTGTTCGACGTAGCAAAGATTACAAAATAGTTTCTCTGTGTTGTTTACCATTGTATCATTCAGGCATTTTAGATGAAATCGTTGGGTACACCCAATACAACTACCAATGGCCTGTCTTATGCGAATTGACTTTGTACAACATACACAAGAGAGTTTAGTCGGTCCGGGACAGACTTCAATATCTCCAGATAATAACAACAGGAATCTCCAAAAATATTGTCTTCGAACTAGTAAAACATTCTGCTGCTTGTAAACCCATAAGAAAGGATAGACAAACGATTCAATAATATCAATGCGATCTTCAGTGATATACATAGCTTTGGTGATATAAATAGTTAAATAATAGAAAAACGTCCACCATCTTGACACGTAATACAGCAATATTCATTGCTTCATTGTTCGTTTTGATTACCACTCCCTTCGAACGTTCGTTTTCACCCATACCCCCCCTGAATTTTGTCAGGGAAATACCAACGAAGAAAGCCTTTTGTTGTGGTACATAAAACGTTGAATCAAACAAAACAAATCATCAATCAAACAAGGAGTTTTTTTTCTTCAGCAAATGGAGATTTTAGAATCTCATAATGACGGTCAGTTCGTCGTCATCATCATGAACGTCCATTCTGTTGTCATTGTTGCCGGCTGAATCTTCTGCTGAATCTTCGGCCTTCGAGTCATGTCAATTAAGTTCGACCGAAGGAGCGCTCTTGATTCTATAAGAAATTAATAAAACGAACGTTTGTTTTGGCTGCGCACCCCCCCCCCCCCCCCCCCCCCCCCGCTAAATATATTGTTTGTTTTTGTTCGCTTTTTCACTGACGAACGTAACGCGAACCATTTTTAATTGTACAGCTCTTTGCATGTTAAGCGACACCACTAAAAAAACGAGAGAAAAACTGAATTGGGGCCAAAATCGCGAAAATAAAATCCGCGAATGTTTCTTCCCGCAAAAATTTCTTCCCTTTTAACAAGGACAATCGCAGATATCATTCATACTCCCGTAGACTGGCTCATATCAGTCACACCCCCGTAGACTGGCTCATATCAGTCATACCCCCGTAGACTGGCTCATATCAGTCATACCCCCTTGGCTCATATCAATTAAATTCATATCCTCCAGTTTTATTTTCCACATGTTTTAGGTATATATATATATCACAAGTGAGAAATTTCATTGATTCCATTTCCGTTCACTAAGTCTAATCTAGATTATTATGAAAAAAATAATGGAAATTACTTTTAATCTGATGTCACTATTTGTAAACATGCATCAGGAGTAAACATCGACAAACGAAATATGTATATGCCCTATTAAAAAGGAACACGGTTTGGAGAATACCTGTTTTCTTGCATGAATTCAATACAAGACATACAACAACATGGAGAGAATGATAAAGCAAAATCTCGTAAGTTTTGAGCATAAATTGTTGACACGATTTCACGTAAAATAAACTAAATGGCAGCACAAACAAAATGGCGGTAAAATTTGTTGCGATCGGAAAATTAATTTTAAGTCTTTTTTGTTTTGAAAAGTTTTTGGAAAATATTTGAACAAAAACCAATAAACATAAATCTAACATTCAAAACGTGAACGATATATATTTTATCCTTTGGTACCTATCTTTCTTTGACTTTATATGTTTCATCTGCACTTTCAGTATTGGCATATACATTAATTATATTATTTTGAAAGTCCGAACTTGTCCTTTTTCACCCTGCAATCTTGAATAAAATCTCAAGTTGTTTTGTGATTTAGCCATGTCAACATTTGTCGAAAGCAATACATATCACAAAGTAGTATTTTGAACAGGAAGTTCTCTTAGTAACTATTTGTTAAATGTTTCTGAAATTTCTTTTGCTTTTAAATCTTCTTTGTATTCTGGACAACATGGCACATTTTGAATGTTTGTGCACTCCCAAAGGTGAAATAGATAACAGATTGAATGTTTTTGTATCAATTACTAACTCCTGAAGTAAAATAAATATTTTAAGGATTTTTCAGAAAATTAGAGGGGGTATTGTAGTAAATTTGCAATGGCTTTTTCTGAAGCACAAGTTGGGCAGTTTCCTCCCACGGTATTAAGACTAACAAGAATTTTATTTGTGTTTTGACTCTGTGATTTATTTATTTCAGCAGTGAATAATGTAGGCTCTGCATAATGTCTACAGGTTTGTCATGGGTGATCAACTTTGCAAACTCAGTTCTTGGTGTTAGCCTCCTCGCACTGCCATATTGTTTCCAACAAGTGAGTGAAGTTGTGTTGCTTTCTAGTATTCTTTTGGTTTAGTAAGTGATTCTTTGAAATAAGTATATAGTAAATCTAGTAGACAATAAGAGCAATTTTAATGAAAATCTTGGAAGTTTAAGTTTAGTTTAGTTGGAACCCACTGAACTTGAGAACCATGTTGTATTAATCTGAAAAGGTCAATCCTTTGATTACTAATAGATTATGAATCTCTCTTATGAGAGCCCTGGAAATGCGATTTAATCAAACTGTATTGGTCTTTTCAATTTCATGTAATGACAATCAGAGTCTCAGTATGTCACCACTGCATCATTTTTTTCATTCCAACTAACATGTGAAACTGTACATATAAAGTTCAACTATTGACAGCAATTAAATATTTATATAAATTATATAAATTAATAGGAATTCAAGTTACTTCTAATTTTTCAATATGCCATCCATTTCGTTGCTTTGGTAGATTTTGTTGTTTACCTGTTTAAATATATGGTCGTAGTCCAATAGGTGAATGAATGTCTCACTTTGCCTCATAAAGTTAGTAATAATCAGGATGTAAGCAAGAAAATGTGGATTAATTTTATTGCCTTTTAATTTTTACTCAAGAACTTGTGTTATCCAATGAAAATGTTTTTAACAGTGTGGTGTTATCCTGGCTACCATTATGGTGCTGGGATCGGGCTACGTTACGAAGATAACCTGTGAATATTTGCTTCGTACTGGGAGCTTCACACGAAAGAACTCTTACGAGCAAATTGGTTAGTTTCTCAAATTTATAGAAAATATAATATAATATGAAAAGTTTAAAGAATAACTAACAACAACAAAAAATTCACTATTTTTCATGCTTTCCTTGCTAAAAATTTCTGTTTTTGAAGATAGGTGAGCTTTTTCTGCAGCTTTATGTAAAGAATGTTACAGAATTGTTTTTCAATATTTCTAGCTTGCCATGTTTATGGGCCACTGGGAAAGCTGATAACTGAACTGAGGTAAGTTTTGAGGATCAGCTAGTCATTTTTTATCAAATTTTTAAAAAATGATTTTATTTTGTAATCTAAAAAATTTGTGTACAGTTGTCACTGACCAATTTTGCTTCTTTTTACGTGTAGTATCAGTTTTGATTGCTTTTTCCATGCAGCACAATTGGTCTGCTCATTGGAACACTTGTTGCATTTCAAGTTGTGATTGGAGATTTATCTCATGCAGTCGTGCACAGTTCCATGGGGGTGGAGGTAAGTGTCTAATCACAACAACAACAATCACACGGAAATATCCAACCTCAAATAATGTTTTTAAAGTGATTAGCTTTTTATATTTCATTTGAAAGTTTTTAGAAGTTTAAAGTCTAAATAATGATTCAGGTATTTTTGTATCGTAAGGTGATCTTGTCTCAGAAAACAGCTTTAAGTTATTTATAATATTGAAGCATAACATTTAAAGTAAATAATTATTTAAAGTTAATAGATTAAATTAATACACTAAACATTATGGCTTATAATTTGAATCCATTAAGATTGTTTTCCCCTGAATCTTCATTGAACCTTCCCAATCATTTGATGCACCACTTTCGTAAACCAAACAAAAAGGAGTTAGCTCTTTCAAAAATTGTTATTTTTGGAATATTAAAGTTTTGAACTATGAATCAACACTTCACACAATACTGTGAACATTGTCATTAAAAATATGTTCCATTGGTGTCCTTGTATGGTTTTAAAATGTTTTTCCAGGACACTTGGTATCTCCGTGCAACTCTCATGTTCCTGTCTAATTTTTTCATACTACCTCTATGTCTGATGAAGAATATATCAAGTCTTGCCAGCTTCAACGCCATATCTGTGTGTTTCTACGTATGCTTTCTGCTGACGGTATGTTTTATTTATTTATGTTACGACTTGAAAATATACTCTGTATGTAACTCTGCTACTGCATTATTTAATTCAAAAGCTTTTCTGTGGATGGAGGGCGGTGGAGGGTGTGTGGGCGTGGATGGAGGGGGTGTGGGTGGAGGGTGTGTGGGTGGATGGTGTGGGTGTGGGTGGAGGGCGAGTATTCAACTGAAAAACTGTATTCCAATCAATCAGTTGGTTACAACCCACTCAATTGTGAGAAATGCCATCTGGTACCTCAACACCACATAAAAGAGGAATTTCAAAGTGAAAAATTGTCAAGAGGCATTTCATAGAAATGATGGTGATGATGATGATGACGACGACAATGATGATGATGATAATGGTGATGATGACGATGATTTAATTGCTTTGTTACATGTTTTTGATGATAATAATATTTATTGGTGCGCGTCACTCTCTCTCTTTTCAACATGTTTTTGCTTGTTTTCAGATGATACTGATGTCCTTACCCAACATTTTTGATGCAAGTATGTGGAACAATATAAACTTCTTAAGATGGCCATCTTTGTTCCAGTGCCTACCTATTATCCTGCTCGCTTTCTCATGCCAAACGTAAGTGTTTCTTGCTGTGAAGGATTTCAAGATGGCTTTTCTTGTAAAGAGACAAAATGTAGAAATTGCGCTGAGGTCTGGGAGTCAATTTTTCTGGGAGTCAAGTTTTCTCACAATTAATTGACAAGACCTTATTATATTCCACTTTGTCTTTTACACGTTCGTTGTGATTTGGCTATTACCTTGTACGATGCAGTATTTGTAACAAATAATCTATTTTTAAACCTGGTAAAAAAGTGAAGAAAAATTTCTGAATCCTTTGAACTATTTCTATGGAGGTCTTTCTTGTTGCCGTGGAAACTGGGGTTTATGACAAATCAATTTTTTTCATTAGATTTTTAATGATATATCTGACGATGAGTTGATTTAATAGATTAAAATAATGAGTACATTGTGGAAAGCGAAAATCCAGTAGAAAGGAAGCCCTTTGTTCGTTCTGTGATCCAAATTGTTCTCATACCAGGCAGGTGTTTACGATGTACACTGCCCTTCCTGAGCCGAACATGAAGAGCATGTCAGAGATCATCAGCAAAGCCATCAACTTGTGCTCTTCAATGTATATATCAGTACGTTTGTTTATTTTGTTGTTATCGATTTGTTAAGAGCATGTTTGTTCCACAGATTTGGTTTTTCAATCACTGTTTGAATTCCCCCTTGAACACAGAAGTTACTGGGTTCTATAAATGTCAGCAAAAACTTTGTTTGCAATCTCTTTGTATTGACATCCGATACATTCATTCTTGAATGTCTGGGTATCCTGTTTTGGGGGAGGGGGAGGGTTGTTTGATTAAGTAATTTTGAAATGCCTACTGGAACTGTATGAACATAACAAATATTAGCTGAATATGTTTACAAAGAAATTTAAGTTGTCATATTTTAGATTGGCATGTTTGGATATTTTGCTTTTTATAACGAGCATATTCACGGCGACATTCTTGAGAGTTTTCCGCATGGTTTTCTAGCAACTATGATAAAACTTGGTGAGCGATGACATCTCTATAACTTTCAATTAACTTTGATTATTAACATGTATTTTTCATCTTGGATATATTGGTTTGTCATGTAAGATGTTGTGTTAAACATTATACGGTCTTACTCAGTTTGGTACTTTGTCCTTCCGTATGTAACTAAAGCAAAGAGTCAAACACAATACCAATGCAACACACGTAAAACCACCACCACCACCACCTACAACAAAACCCAACAGTTGTAATGGCTCAAGTAATAATGAGCCAATAACTTTTGCACAATGTCCCATTTTCAGTTTTGTCACAGTTGATTTGTTATACTTAAACGCCTGTTTAACTAACTGTCTAATACTACAGTGAGGACAAGAGAAAGCTAACATGTTGAACAACGTTTGTTTTCGTTTAACGATTTAGTGAACGTCATCAAACTGAAACAGAACCAAGCTATTTATATCATGGATGTGACAAGTTGCAGGAGAATTACTACACTAAAAAAAATTTTATACAATTTTTTTAAAATAAGATTTATGATTTTAAACTAAATTTCTTTTTATATTTTTATGAATTCATTCAATATTTTTAAAATTACTCAAATTATAAATTGACTTGTTTTAACTTTCAAGTAAATTGTTTCTGAAGTTCCCTTGCTAATCACTTTTCAAAACATTTACAAAGTTAGCCGTGTTCTGTATCCATAACAACGCTTTTCAACGTCATTTACAAAGTTAGCCGTGTTCTGTATCCATACCAACGCTTTTCAACGTCATTTACAAAGTTAGCCGTGTTCTGTATCCATAACAATGCTTTTCAACATCATTTACAAAGTTAGCTGTGTTCTGTATCCATAACAACGCTTTTCAACATCATTTACAAAGTTAGCCGTGTTCTGTATCCATAACAACGCTTTTCAACATCATTTACAAAGTTAGCCGTGTTCTGTATCCATAACAACGCTTTTCAACATCATTTTAAATATATGCGTGTTGGTAACAAAAGTTGACATTTGTACATCATCATGGAGGACATTTTGTTTTTTATATTTTAAACTATCTAAACAACAATTTTCTCACACGTTTTCTTTTTGCAGGGTTTTGGTGCTCGGTGATTTTGAGTTTTCCACTCATCGTTTTCCCCGTAAGAGCTGCCATCAACTCTCTTCTCTACAGCCACGTTAAACATCAGGTAAAATCTTGTTTTGCTCCCTGATTGTACACAAGTGAACTGGCTTGTTCCAGCAAAATTCACATACCTGAGTAACATTTAAATGGTATATGAAAATAAGATGCAGTACAATCCTGTTGTCTCGAACGCCAAGGGATCGACTCAAATAGTTTGAGATAACGAATGTTCGAGTTATCAGGAGTTTTTATGAGAAAATATTAGGAGAAGGGAATGGAAATACAGTTTGATTTAACGTGGGTTTGGCTTATCAAGAATGTACTGTATAACAATTTTTACAGAAATCAGGTTCCATATATATATATATATATATATATATATATATATATATATATATATATATATATATATAAATATAACAAAACACAAATATATTGATATGTTTTACAATTCCCTCCCTAATCCCTTATCATAAAAATAACTCGCTAACTTGAACATTCGTTAACTCAAACCATTTTCTTGGTCCCATTGGTGCTTCGAGTTAACGGGAGTGTACTTTATTTCATTAGACCTTGACAGTTTGTAATTAGACATTATTCTGCCGCCTTATCCTGGTTTGTATTATATTCTGTGAGGTTTATTCTGGTCTGTATTATATTCTGCTGTGTTTTTTCTGGTCTGTATTATATTCCGCAGTGTTTATTCTGGTCTCTATTATATTCCGCAGTGTTTATTCTGGTCTGTATTATATTTCGCAGTGTTTATTCTGATCTGTATTATATTCCGCAGTGTTTATTCTGGTCTGTATTACATTCCACAGGGTTTATTTTGGTCTGTATTATATTTTGCAGTGTTTATTCTGGTCTGTATTATATTTTGCAGTGTTTATTCTGGTCTGTATTACATTCCACAGGGTTTATTTTGGTCTGTATTATATTTTGCAGTGTTTATTCTGGTCTGTATTATATTCCGCAGGGGGTTTTACAGGACGTTATTTCGAGCGCAGGCGATTACATTGCACCCAATCATTTCCTGTACATTACATTAGGTCTGAACTGCAGTACTCTAGTGATCGGGATATTAATACCAAGAAGTAAGTAACGCTGGTGATAATGAATTGTTAGTTTACAAGTTGTAAGTTGACGATGTATGCTTTGTTATGCTTCAGAAAGAGTTTTGCGTTTTATGAAAATAGTTTATTTAGAAATACTCCAATAGATGTGCATATTGGAAAGGGCGTAAACTAATAATGCTTTTTCACATTTCCTCTTTTATTTCCTTCTTTCGCACATTCCTGTTTAAATCTTGTTTTGTTTTTTCAGTTGAAGTCGTGCTCTCCATCACGGGTGCTTTAATAGGAACGTTTTTGTGTTTCGTGCTACCAACCGCCCTCTTTATTGTCGCTGGTGGAGATGAGAGAAAGAAGAGAACAGCGCAAGTATGTTATTATTTTTATACCTCAGTGAAGTGATATCATGTTGCTAAGGTTAGAGTTGAGAGAGTGAGAGAGATGGAAACAGTTTTTAAAGTGTCTAGAAGCACCACACTCAACTTTATACCTCAGTGAAGTGATTTAATGTTTCTGAAGTTAGAGTTGAGATAGAGAGATGGAAACAGTTTTTAAAGTGTCTGGAAGCACTACACTCACCTTTCTGTATCGTTTCAGCTGGTGTTGGTATTCAGCACCATCTCCATGCTTCTCAGCACAACCACAGTCATCAGCGGTGTTTTGAACACTCCACCGGTACCTGTAAACTTAGTTAATGACGGAATGGTTGAACCGGCACTACCGCTTGTTGTTGCGGATGAGAAACCACTATCTAAAGAAGGTCACGAATTCGGCGTACGGAAGCTCGTTGGTGACGTGAATATCGAGGCTCACAATGGAAACATTGAAGTCCCCAAGGAGATCTTGAATAACATGAAACCGGTCGTAAAAGAAACCAGTGAATCAGCTATTCAGCATATCGTTCCACAGGTTAATTATTCTAAAGAAAGTGGGAAAATCGGTGACGTAACAGTCGGGAAAATTGAGTCTAACGATTTTCATCGGAACGCCCCTGAAGACCACAAGAACACAGATAGTGAGGCTGCCGTTCGAAAAATCCCCCCCGCGAATGAGAACCAATTGAAACCGCCTGTAGTGCGTCTCCAAGATAATGCAATCAGTGTAAATAACCGAACTGTTGCAAACAAAGAAGATATTAAATCAAATTTAAACGGCAGCGTAATAGCGAAAAGCAACCTCAAACCATTCGCTAGCTGAAATTTTATATATTTAGGTTATTACTTTAGATTTATTTATTTTGGTTTTATGCAAAATTTGTACCACGGAATATTATCGAAGGAACATTCGATACACTTGACGGGACTTTTTTAAAAACATTTGGTAAGCGAAATACAAGGAACATAACGGCACAGAAAACTATTTATTCCTTATTGAACTCCTATTGTATAGATAATTTGCCTTAAAACATGGAGTTAACAAGTTATTTTACGGTAAACAACTGCTACAACATGTACAGGGCAGGATTGAACCTGGAGCTAAGGCATCCGATGTAACGGTTTGTCGGTCTTTTGAAGTCTATTGGGTGGGAGTCTGGAGATAATAGCTGATAATATTTATCAAGGTTTCAAATAAGAGTCGAGAGGTGGTCACATTTAATTGACAAAGTTGCAAATTTGGTTTTTTCCGGCTGATGCAAAACGGAAACGCATTCTTCTGGATCAATAGCTGATGATCTTTTGATAAAAGATCAGAGTTGAAAATACAGTATACACGTGCTTCATTGAAACTTTCGTTATTTCGAAAACTAGTTGCTAATTAACTTTGAGTTTGCTTTAAGAAAGATAAATATGTTATGTTTTATTCTGCTTAATTCGGACATTTCACTAATTGGAACGATTCTTCGGTCTACAGGTCAAAATACGCTACGTCGTCGAACTTCCGTATATGCAGAATCACAAACGGTGATAAAAATGAGAAAAATTGAATACTTTTGATTTTTATATCAATGCCAATAAAAAATCAATTCATGTATTTTGCTTCCCGAGCAAAATGAAATGTGCAAGGAATTTGTAGGCTTACTCTTTCGTTTGTAAAGTCAATAATAATAATGGTAATAATAATAATTAATTTGAAAGGATGAACCTATTATGGAGCGCCTGATAGAAATGAACTATCTATTTGCGTCATCGGACACGTCAGACGTGTGTGCACTGTCGCAAGTTATTGAGATCTTGTAAAGGTTCAACTTATTTGCAGACAAGAGGTTAACTACCCAGTCGGATGTAAACCATATCGGAGACCGTAAAATTAGTCGACACTTAACACAAAATGGCTGCCATCTCGGGACGTTGTATGCGTAAATAAATGAATGTAAAGCTGGAAAAGTAGGAAATATTTTTCGTCTTCAACAAGATTCTTGATTTTACCTTAACTTCGGCAAATTCAAACAAAATGTCTGGTTCGGTCAAGTCTTAGATCTCGTAGATGAACAGGTTTTGCGAAACATTATGTTTACTTAGTAAGTGCATTGAATCTTTTCACGCGACGGCCCGAACCACGACGACCCGAAACACGATTGCTTGAGACACTTAAAAAATGTTTTAAAAATGTTTCGCAAAAAAGTAACTCGTTATTTTAATAAAACTTTGTAACCTGATTTTGTTGATTGTATTAGTTATATGAAGTTATAAATTATGTATTTTTCTTGTGTTTTAATATTGCGATTTGTTTATATTTGTATTTATGTTTTTTTTGTTTTTTTTTGTTTTTTTTATTGAAGATTGCTCAAAACAAGGCCTAAAAGGCCACTTGCAAGTATTTTTTTTTTTTTTTTTTTTTTTTTTTTTGGAGATTGCTCAAAACAAGGCCTAAAAGGCCACTTGCGAGTATAGAGCTACAGGAGAAGTTAAGCAGATTTAAGGTAGCGATGAACATTAGATTTGAACAGTTGAAGGTTAAATTCAGGAGGAAAGCATGTAGATGGAAGTGAGTTCCAAAGTCTGGACGTACGCGGAAAAAAACTGTTTTTATAAAAATCCCTACGACAATTTGGAACACAAACAGTCCATTGGTGAGACGAAGAAGACAACCTAGTAGAACGGAGAAAAATTTTGAGAGAAGGTGTAAGAGATGATAGTTCGCTTGAACAACGACCATAAAAAAACTTGTAGAAAAGACAAAGAGACGCTACGTTTCGCCGGTGTGAAAGGGAGTCCAATTTCAAAGAAAGGTTTTCGCCAATTGCGCTGCAAACACGCCGTTGAACACGGTCTAACAAATTCAGGCAATTTTTTGGTGCACCTGCCCATATGTGGCAGCTGTATTCCATACATGGACGAATTGTTGATTTGTATAAGTAAAGGACGCATTCAGGAGTGAGGTAATTCATTTCTCGTAAAAGAGAACCAACCTTCATGGCAGTTGATTTAGCTATATTTTCAATATAAGATTGCCATGAGTGGTCGCTGGTAAATATAAGACCAAGAAGGCGAAATGAATTGCTTTCAGGCAAATGAGAACCATTCATCAAAATTCGAGGTAAATAAGCTTGATTGAGATGATTAATGGAAAGAAGATTAGTTTTAGATGGATTAAAATTAACAAGCCAATTCTTACCCCATTCAACTACTGTTTTAAGATCTTTTTCCAGAGGCCATTCTAACCTTATCACAATCATCTGATTTATTAAGGCAGGAATACAATGTTGAATCATCAGCATAAATAACGGCTTTGGATGATAAATTGTCTGGGAGATCGCTAATGTACAGTAGGAACAGATTCGGACCGAGAACTGAACTTTGAGGAACACCAGCATTGATGGAAAAAATGGAAGATGAATGACCGCTAAAGACCACCTTGAGTTTACGATTGGAAAGGAAGGAGGAGATAATATTTTAAAAAGGACCTTTTAAACCATATGCCTTAAGTTTGTGCAGTAGCCCCCGATGCCAGACTTTATCAAATGCCTTGGAGATGTCAAGGGCAACTGCTAGCGCTTCACCAGAGACATCAAGGGCACGATAAAAACGTTCACTTATAACTGTCAAAACGTCAGCAGTGGAACGCCCAGAACGAAACCCATACTGGGAGTATTTTTTCAATAAATTCAACTAAACTCGGGTTAATTAAAGTCTCAAAAACTTTGCTTAAGATGAAAATGAGACTGATTGGTCTGTAATTAGAAGGATGAAATCGCTCACCACAATTTTTAAAAATTGGAATAACAGAGGCAAACTTCCAAGAAGAAGGAAAACAGAATTCATCCAAACATTTTTTGAAAAAAGCACACAAAACGAGAGATAACTCAGTAGAACACCTTTGAAGTACAATTACAGAAATGCCATCCGGTCCAGTAGCCTTATTAGAATCCATTTTGTTAATAATCTTAGAAACCTTATCAGGAGATATAAAGCAATCATGTAAAGTCTGGACAGTTTTGGAGGAGAAATAAGGGAGATCATGACCAGAATCATCGAGGGTGGAATGAGAACTGAAGAGTTTAGCGAATAGTTCAACTTTATCCTTAGATAAACTAATGACTTCAGGACCATTGAAAAGTGGAGGTACAGATGTTTTAGAACTACCCCGGACGTTTTTGATAATACGCCAAAATTTGCAAGAACCTATTTCTTTGGATTTGATAAGATCTTTAGTCCTTTCAGCAAAAACAGTTTTAGCTTTACGAACAACATATTTACAATTATTGCGCGAGGCAATAAACAGTTGTCTGTTATGATCAGTCGCATCACGACGGTAGCGATGAAAGAAATGATTGCGATGAGCTATGGCTGCAGCACAAGCTGAAGAAAATCATGACAAAGAATGAGGTTTTAACTGATATTTCCCTGACGGAACAAATAATCGTATTGCTTCAGATATTATTGAAGTAGTTACATTAACACAATCATCAGCTGAGTTGGAAAGAATTTTTTCCAAAGGGACAGACTGAATGTGTTTTTAAAATTTTAGCCAATCCGCAAGATCATATCAAAAAAAGGATCTATGCATGGGATGTTCATGGGAAACCTGCCTATTGAAATTAATTTTGACCTCCAAAACAACATGGTCAGAACGACCCAATAGAGCGCTATGAGATATCTTACAAATGTCAGGGTTAGAGGTTAAAAATAAATCCAACAAGGAAGGCGATTGACTTGAGTGATCAGGAATGCGGGTTGGAAAATCAACCAATTGCAAAAGAGACTGAGATACTGCAAAGTTATAGGTTTCGACACCAGAGCTACTTGTTCCATTCGAGAATCTTAGCCATTGTTTATGGTGAATGTTAAAGTCACCAAATACAAAGATGTTGTTTGAGCGATGATTAAGAAGAGCTAAGTCAGCAGACTTTGAAACTGATTTGATAACAGAACAGTCTTGAGAAGATGGAGAGCAATAGAGAAAGAACAAAAAACTAGTTGAATGTAGAAGAGACAAACGAAAACACATGAAAGGATGATTGGGGTCTTTCAGGTCAATTTCACAAGATATTGGTAAAGTTTCCTTGATATAAACTGCTAGACCATGCATATGAATAGAGGAGTCCAATCTAAACAGAGGTAGCTATCTAGGAACAAGGAAATCAATAGAAGGTATACCAGCATTTAGGTTAGATTCGCAAAGTGCTAATAAATCCGGATTATTTTTTTTATCAAAAAAGCCTCCACATCCGAATAATTGGTACAAAAACCACGAATGTTGCTAAATGCTAAAGAGAAAGAAGGATGAGTATTCAACTTTTATTTGGCTTTGTTGTTGCGTTTTAATTTAAAGAGGGGTTTTTCTTTATTTGTTTTACAAACAAATTCCACGGCGGACCTCTTACTCGGTAGACCCATTCCCCCGAACTATCACCAGCCTCCCTCTGTTTAGCTTCAACTCGAAGTTTGTTGAATATATCCCTTTCTTCCTTGCTCCTGTCTGGATTAATAAAGATATTTCCATCAGCTTCTTTCAAAATCTATTTGTGATTTAAGATGGAGATTTTTGTGTCATAATCACGCAGAGTAACTCGTAACGGTCGAATTTTAGCGGATTGCAAAGGACCGAGTCTTTCACAAATTTTATTATCGTCAATGCGAATATTAAGTCTAAGCTGATTTTTAATGAGACCCCCAATACTTGCAATGAGTTACTAACCGATTCAGTCTCTTTCAAACCATAGATTATCAAATTATTTTTGCGCCAGTTGTGATCTTTAATATTTTTAAAAATTTCTTTAGTTAGAGTATGTTTGGAGTCTAAACAATCAACCTTGACATTATTTTTTAAATTAGAAATTAGAGTGTTTAAATTCAAGTTGTCATCAACTAATTTTTGAATTAATGAGGCGTTTGTCTCAATGCTGTCTTTGATGCCGGACAATGAAGATTTATTTAAAGAATGAGACGCTTCGAGAGAAAAAAGGCGAGATTTAATTTTTTCAAAGTAGGCTGCGCATCTGGATTCAATATTTTTTTCTACGAAGATTGCATTTAGAGCAGGTTTAGTGCAGTCTGGACAGAACCAAAAGTTATCAACTACTGAACTCACAACACTCACTGCAATAGTATTTGGAACAACGTGTGCAGTGCCTAAAATAAATAATGCTGTCCTCACTGGTGCAATTTTCGTTGAAACAATGGGCACTCAGATTGGACCGATTTTTATTGAATCTGTCAGGTTTTTTCAAAATTCAACCGAAAGATGATTTGTTAGATGACATGATAAATGAAATGAATGGAGTACAGTTTAAGGCAAAGATAAAAATTTTATATACAGTAATATAAAAAATGTAATTTAATAATTTAAAATTTTTAAAAAAAATGATAGTTAAACAATTTGATTGACTCAACAGGCGTGTAACGATAAGTTAATAAACAATTAAAACGATCAATTATAATTTTTTGTACTAACAATTGTTAGTAATTATGTTGCAATTGGGGCAATTATGTTTATAGGATTTCTGTGTGAAACACAGGAACTAAAAGTACTTAAGACTTTAGAACAGTTGAGAGAATGTAAACTTTGATCAGCAAAGTCAGAAAATACCAACTGTTTTAATCCACGTTTCAAGAAATTTTACAACAAAAATAACTTCCCCCTCTACACCAAACCGACTCCACAGTAATCAATTAATACACTTCAATTAGAACGGAAATCCAAATCCAAAGCAACGGGCAACAGCAAAGAAACAGCAAAATTTTGAAGAGTTTCTCAAAACACAACTACTGTCAGCAATTAGCAATAATGATATTTATTAATAATATTTATATAATATCATAACATCGTAACATCATAACATCGTAATTCGCGGTCATTCGGGCATTTTTCGAGCAGTTTTCTCATAAAAAGCTTGTTCGCTGAAAGTGGCCTCTATGAGGGGTTCCACATCTTAATACTGACTCTTTCGGTATATTTTCTAATTAACGTCACAACATAAAGGTAAAAACGCATTGATAATGGATGGTTACAAAAACTAAACTAACTGGTTTTCCCAGATATCGAGGAGCTGCTAAAATCGACTTTCAAAAAGAATGAAAAATTCTAAGTTTCATTTGGCTTTTTGTTGAAATTTTGAGGAAAAGCATATGAAATAAAAATGGCTGACGAAAAAGAAAGCAAGACAACATTTAAGGATCTGGTAAAAATTATTGTTTTATTTTTTCATTTCAACTATAGTTTATGGTCATTTTAACAGAAACCGTTATTCTGGTTGTTTTGGAAGCTACAGAATATTTGCTGTTATATTATTCTAATTCCTTTTCGAAATTCACTTTTAAAAATAACATTTTCTATTTCTTATTTATTTATGAAGATATAGTTAAGAAAGTTAAAGATTTCCGTTTTTACATCTTTTTGAAAGAAAGTGAATGCTTTCATATTATATATTATGTACAACCTTCCTGAAAATGTATAGGTTATGGTTACAGGCCAACACGGCCTACCAATTCTACATAGATTTCCGATTTACATACAAAATGAGGACTCGACTGTTTGAGCAGGAACAGGTCACAACGGTTGCGTTTCTTTTACAAACCTAAGTTTTAATCAATTTATTTGAGGTTTCTAGACCAAGATCGGCGGAATTAATAAAGAATAAAGTCTTAATTGGTCAGATATATCAGAATTTTATTTCAGGAAAAGAAATTGCCCTTGGCTACATTCATTAGACAAAATATCAAATAAAAAAAGCAAGTTCATGTTGTTTGTTAAATTTTCCTAACTGGGTGATCTTGAACTTGGCACACGCAGTTCGAACTATGCTTTTGTTTTGCCGAGCAAACAGATGAGTCCTCATTTTGTACGTAACTGACACAGCTAAATCAATATGCTGGCGTTCAGAAATCTCGATGAATATGTAGAACTGAAAAAGTCCTATTGTGGATAAACATGAGTGCACACAATAACAAAAGCTACATCGAACAAACGTTAAGTATCTCAACACGAAAATAAATGTTAGCTAAATTATTGACTAAATTGCTAACTAATGCTAAACTAATTCATAACTAAATTTTCATAAATTAGTAAAGTAAAGACATTGGAACAAACAGACCCTGTGTTAATGGAAATGGGTTTATGTGCATGGCTACCTGACAAAACACTTCAAGACAAAACAGGGGTGAAAATATCCCAATTCTGGTACTTGATTTGAAATCAGCATCCTCTAATTAGTAAACCTACCAATTTTCAAAGCCAACAGAATATTTCAAACTTTGGGCCCAAATAAGGTATTAGGGGTGAAAATATCCCAATTCTGGTACTTGATTTGAAATCAGCATCCTTTAATTAGTAAACCTACCAATTTTCAAAGCCAATGGAATACATTAAATTTTTTACATTTTTTTAATTTTTACATTGTTTATAGGCCGCTAAAATATTGTTTTACCAAAAAGTACTATTTTGGGGTGTTTTGTCTTGGGTTGTTTTGTCTCAGGGTTTTTGTCTTGGGGTGTTTTGTCTTGGGGGTGTTTTGTCTGTACACCCATGTGCATACATGTAGGGGGAAGTTGCAAAAAACACATAGGATATATACAAAATCGCAAAATCAATGTAAGTTTCTTAGCTTTAGCGGAGTTTTTTTCATTTATAAACCTCCATCGTGTCTCTTCTTTGGAGCGCATTCTTGCCAGATTTATTTCCCGTATTCGTGATTTATAGGGTAAATCTTTTAAACCAGGGACAAGTTTTGTAGCTCTCCTTAGAACATTTTTGATACCTTTTTCTTGTCTCGTCTTTTCATGCTTGAGGATTCATCAGTCAACAAACTCAAGTACAAACTTGACCCACTATTTAGAGGATTTGTAACTTCAAGTTTAGCTCTTGACAGAAACTGAATAAGTTCTTCTCCACCCAACAAGTCGAGTCACGAAGTAAGTGAAGTAAGTAAGTGTTGGTCTATGTGAACATCCTGAATTTGTGAATTTCGCAATACTTTCAATATTTTAATTGAACAGTTTCACGCAACAATTGAGTGTGTTAGGGTTTAAAACAGTGGTGAGTTAACCAACCCAAGATACCGACACCGTATTTTAAACTTTGTGGTAGCTGTGCGAACTATGGATGCTTATGTCCATGAGGTCAAAGATGTTACATGACCCGCATACCCATAACCTATCTTACTTTGTTTATCTCCATGATTTTGATTTAAAGTGTGGTTTTGTGTGTTTTTAAACACAAAAAAACACTTTAAATAGTGTGGTGTTTAAAGTTTTTTTGACTATCACTAGATATTATATGATCAATATTTATGAGGAAACGAGAGAATCTAGAATGTAGCATCTTTTGTTCTTAGGGTGTCGCTGATGTTTTGTGCCAGGCTTGTGAAAGACTTGGTTGGACATGCCCTACAAAAATACAGCAAGAATCTATACCAGTGTCTTTAGAAGGTGTGCTACTCTTAACTTAAAAATACCTGTTGTCAAGTGTGTTTCAATTTGTTTTGTTTCAGGCAAAGATATTATAGGTTTAGCTGAAACTGGCTCGGGTAAAACTGCAGCGTTTGCTTTGCCTGTCCTGCAAACACTGCTTGAAAATCCCCAGCGACTTTACGCCCTGGTTCTCACACCAACCAGGTACATTGCTATTGCCAAATTATTGAAAACACGTTGTACATACGTGAATTTTATGTGCAAAATAACAAATCGAAATAATGAAGCCGCGAAAAAGTCAAGGGAAAACTGTCGACTTAAGGAGATTTTAAGCTATAAGCAGTGCACACACTTAAAAGAAAGAATCAAACTTACATGGCCCAACAAAGGGCCATGAATATTTGTTTGTAGAATACTCACAGTGTTGAATAGAATTATTAATCTCGTTGGTGAATCTTTCCCAACAGAAGGCAGATTTAGGATGTGGTGAAGTGTTTACATCTTGTCATTACTCATTTTCTAAATTATGTTTATCGTAGGGAGCTCGCGTTCCAAATCTCTGAACAGTTTGAAGCACTTGGCTCATCAATTGGAATCAAATGTGGTAAATGATCTTTGGTTGTTGAATTCCCCCCTGTTGCTTACGCAGTTCCATTTGTATCTTACATATCTTTGGCACTCATGTTTTCTTAAGATAGTGAAACATTTAAAACAACTTTTCCTTTTTCCATTTTCCTGTGATACACATATGGATAGCTATAAGTGACGACAGTGCCATTACAGCGAGCATGTTGAAGGAAGTTACTGCTGCTGCTATAGTTAATATTTTCGCTTTCAGTCTGCGCAAAATTTGTAGTTGCTGTTTATAATGTAAATTTGGTGAAAGTTATCTTGTATTCTTTTTTAGTTGTAATTGTTGGTGGAATTGATATCATGTCACAAAGTCTTGCGTTGACGAAGAAGCCACATATTATTATTGGTATGTGAACATGAATTGCAACGTTCTACTGCATTGTTTAGTTGATGTCCGGTACTTTTACTGCAGTTGGTTTTTTCATGAAATCTCATCTTATATTTCTTTCTATTCTCTCTGGATGTTTGTTTTAAATTCTAATTTGATAAGAAAATTTAATTTGCCAACTTTTATCACTGAACATATAAATATATAATATAATTATAATTCATTTTTTCATCTTTATTCTATATCTTTATCAAAATAAAACGAGTTGTTGATATTTTCTTCATGTCACGGCAATAAGAGATAACATGGAAACCTGAGATACAATGTCACAGTAATAAGAGATAATAGGGGAAACCTATTTGACAGAAACATTATTTTTCAGCAACACCTGGCCGTCTCGTCGACCATCTCGAAAACACTAAAGGTTTTAATTTGCGATCATTGAAATATCTGGTAAGATGGAATAACCATCTCTCTGTAATACATATTGTTTGGCATTTAACTGATGTTATTCAACTCAACATTCTGTTCTTTAAAAGATGTACATCTAAGTTATTTATTGGTTAACCAAAAAGGTGTACCATATTTTTAAAAAGATAACCAAGGTTAATTGGGGTGCATTGATTCAGGTTATGGATGAAGCTGATCGGATATTGAACATGGATTTCGAGGAAGAGGTATTAATTCTCATTCTCTCTGGTTGATGTTTTCATTACCGTTAAATGGTTCAATAAGTTTTTCTACCCAACTTCCTCTTTACACATTACAGTTGAGTTTTTTGAGTGTAATCCATTGTCAGGCGAATCTTATTCAAATTGGTTGGTTGACTGATGGAGCATGTTGACTCTTCTTTTTTAAGGTGAACAAAATCTTAAAAGTGATTCCCAAAGAAAGACACACTTATCTGTTCTCTGCCACCATGACGAAAAAGGTTGCGAAACTTCAACGAGCTTCCCTGCAAAACCCCGTCCGAGTGGAGGTTTCAACAAAGTAAGTTTCGTTGAGCTGTTATTTGTTTGTTTCGTTGAGCTGCCATTTGTTTGTTTCGTTGAGCTACCATTTGTTTGTTTTGTTGAGCTGCCATTTGTTTGTTTCGTTGAGCTACCATTTGTTTGTTTCGTTGAGCTACTATTTGTTTGTTTTGTTGAGCTGCCATTTGTTTGTTTCAGCATTGTTTTTTTGTTGAATTGTTCCTTTCAACTTTTAGAAAAGTGACAGTAGAAAAGATCAGAATATGCAAAATTTCTAATTTTAAGTTGAATTTTGCTCCTTTAATTTTGAACAAGATGCGAAATTGCAATTATCGTTTCTTTAACAAAAACCTATAAGTTGAAGGTGCTCTTAGTGTGAATGCTGTATATCATATCGGCTATCTTTTGTTTTGCAATCTTGTAATAAAAAAAATTAATTCAACCAATCGAACACGCTATGGTGTTCTTTCAACCAATCAAATCATATACATCAAGCCCCTAAATATCATGAATCCTGTTACAGAGAGTATAATAATGAAGCTAAAAGAACCGCATGTCATTGTTGATTTTGTTTTCAAGATCTCCGAGTAGCTGGTACATGTGCATTGCATGTGCATGTGCAAGTCAATGAAAGATAAATATCTTCTTTTCAGTTGAAAACTGTGTTTTCTTTAGATTTCAAACCGTTGAGAAATTGCAACAGAGTTATCTTTTCATCCCGAACAAATACAAGGTTTGAATCTGATTGATGATGACTGAACTACAATACATAATCTTAATGTCTCTGCTATTCGGTTATTTGATTCTCTGCACTTTTACACTGATGTTTAGATCTGACTCATATATTCTTTTTTTCCTGCTAGGATGTCTATCTCGTGTCCATCTTAAACGATCTGGCAGGCAACTCCTTCATCATCTTCTGTTCCACATGCAACAATGTACAACGGTAATTTCACAATGTCCTTAACTTTAACATTGAGTGTCTATAATTGTCTTTTGAATACACAAGAAATTGTGTAATGTTTTTGTCAAATAAACAAAATAAACAAAATAAATAAATAATAAATTACAGTAATTATCTGGAATTAAAACGCTACACACAAAGAGTTTTGCAATCATTTGATCAGGACTGCATAATCATCTCCGTTGCATATCTGTTCCTGTTTACTTTATATCTCATACTTCACTGCTTCTAATTTGAATTTAAGAAGTGTTGTATTTTCCATACCATCACCCATGATGGTGACATGGGTGATTTTTATTTGGCCGGTTTAACCCTATTCAGGCTGGGGGACCATTTGGTCCCTCCTCCAGCTTTTCTAAAATTCTTAAAGAAACATGCTATGACCCTGAAATTTTCTGAGTTTTCCTAAAATTTATATAGGAATATTTTGGTAAAATTTTTATTTTGAAAAATTATGCTCACCTTGAGCATTCTGACATTTTATTGACATGACCAAAATCCCAAATATGAAAATTTTGGAATTTGTCTAAAACAACTTTATTTCAATAAGCTTAAAATTGTTTTGTTATATAAACAAGATTACTCTCTTTCGGCACTCTTTTTGTCATTTCTCTATTTTCATCCGTCATCATTAGGGTAAAATTTAGTAAAAGTAAACTATACACTGTTATATATCATTCTTTCACAAATTTTTCAGAGAAATCAAATATGACGTCAGCATTTTTTCACAATAGGCTCTACTTTGTTAAATTTATTCAAATGCTGGAACTAACTTCTAACTTGGTTATTGAATAATGTTGATGTCTTTATATGAAAATTTCCCTATTTTGAGAATGCCGATGACGTCATAACTATTATGCAATCAAATTTTTTTTATAGTTGGTACAAATTCTACAAAATATCAAAAAATTTAGGTCCCAACATTCGCAATTGAGTTCTTTTTTGGGAGTTTTGATGACGTCAGCGAAGAAATAATGACATAATTATAATTTTTGTTCGCCAGATCGATTTCATTTATAAAATACTTACTCCTTGCCAAATTTCAAGTTAATACTATTTTTCAATCCAAAGATACATAGGGGGGACTAAATGGTCCCCCCGCCATTTCAGAGCCCTTAAAAGCCCAGCCTGAATAGGGTTAAATAACTTTTATACTAATGTTACAAGTGTAAATCACTTTTTGAATGTATCAAATGAAATCTGTATCAAAGGAATAGATACAGAGATAAACTGTTCTTCCTGTGATTAACTTCCTTAAATATGACAACCAAGGGGAAGTTCTTTTAGATATTTACGGTCTATAAATAAATACGTGTGTTTTGAAATTAAATTGTTTTTATTGATTTTAAATCCTCGCATTCTTTCATGTTTTCTCACAATACCTTCATAGGGTGTGTTTAATGTTGCGTCATCTTGGTTTTCATGCAATCCCATTACATGGTCAGATGAGTCAGGTACATAACAACTTTGTAACCTCGATCAATTTAATCTCACTGATACGATCTTCTCTTTTAGCTTATACAGTTGATTAAGAATACGCCAGTATTGTAATCAATGGCCCCTCTTTGCTTGTTCTTCAGGTGAAGCGGCTTGGCGCTTTGAACAAGTACAAATCTAAATCCAGATCGATTCTGATCGCGACAGACGTTGCCAGCCGTGGCTTAGATATCCCTCATGTCGACGTGGTTGTGAACTTTGACATACCCACTCATTCAAAGGTGAATGACATCTTCAGAAAGGAAAATTATTGCAAGAAACTACGTAGTGTTTCAGTAATTTGTACGAAGAGTAAACTGACTTTACCAGAAGATGCAACAGTTCTCCAATTTTAAATCGAGGCTTTACTAAATTGAATATGTGAAGTTTATAGGCTTCAGATTTTCAAGAAGTAAAAGAAACTACTTTTCTCTTGTAATAAAATATCACGTGGTTATAATCACATGTCATTTATGATAAAATCACTTGGATTGTCATGTTATAATCACGTGGATTGTCATGTTATAATCACGTGGATTGTCATGTTTTTACACGTGTCATGATGAAATCACGTAGATTGTCATGTTATAATCATGTTATGAAGATTCACTTACCTCATGTCTCGTTTATTCAGGACTATATTCATAGAGTTGGGAGAACAGCTAGAGCTGGGCGAGCCGGCCGTTCGATCACCTTTGTTACACAGTAAGCCTCAAATGAAATAAAGCACTAAAGATCCATTATACTTTTCTAAGTTCTTAGGTATTTAAGATATTGTAAATAATTTATAAAAATATAAGTATATATTTGAAAAATTTCAGTTCATGAAATGAAAATATGGCTTGGTTGCTTGTTTTGATGTTTGCATAACCTAAATGTTATTATAAAATCTGATTGTATGTACAAACCTCACAGAATGGTGCTAGTATTTCAATAGTGTTACTCAACTCTCTGCAATTTTAAGGTATGACGTGGAACTCTACCAGCGTATTGAACAATTAATCGATAAAAAACTGCCTCTGCATACCACAATAGAAGAAGAAGTAATGCTGTTAGTTGAACGGGTAACCGAGGCTCAACGATACGCTAAAATGGTATGCCCTTCGTTATTCGTTATCATTGATTATTATTATTATTAACGAATATTTATACAGGATAAAAAGGTTCAGTTTACAATACATACATATTAAAATTTATACATAAAAATTGTTATTAACGTTATTAACGTTTGTCCTGTTTAAGGTTTTCGAGTAATTTCTGTTTCAATTCCTGTTTCGAGTTTCTCGCTTAGTTATTTCGAGTCCTCGCTGAGATACTCACGGAGTTATTATTATACTCATTTAAACTCATTTTAATTGGTTCCTTGTGAATAAATGTACTTTACCGAATGAGAAATATCACGTGTTTTGTGTAGAACTCGTAATTGAAATGAATTTGCTCTTCATCTTAGGAGCTTAAGGAGCTTCACGACAGTAAACGAAAAGCCATTGATATAGATGACTACGATGCAACACCAACGGTGGAGAACTTCACGAAAAAAATGAAATTCGACCAGCAAAAGAAGAGGCTGAAGAAAGATGGCGAAAAATTTAAAAACAAAAAACAAAGGAGGAAATGAGTCTTTAAAACACTGACTTTTGTTTTGTTTCTAGACCTCTTGGGTTTACACCGGTATGACCTTTACATGGAATGGGTCTGGGTCTAATCTCCACGTTCTAAAGGATCCTAGTTTTAGATGGTAAACAAACCAAACGGTTTTTCATTAGAAGAGGATGGTATTTTCCGGTCTTTAGGGAGACATTACATATCTCGAGTATTATAGAGGTCTAGACAAGATCACCCTTCAGTGGTAGTAAACAACAATGTTTTATATGTTTGTACTTTAATGCAAACTTTAAGGCGGTTACGAACCTTTAATGAAAATATTTTCGCGTGTTTTGCAATTATTTCTTTTGTAACAACACGTAAACATCGAGAAAAGGAAAAGTATTGAACACAGAAACCGCAATGTAATAAACCATAGAGCTAACGCGCCTTTCAAGTTGTAACTTATACGGCGATCGAATAAATAAAACAAAAAATTGATGAGGAGGTAGTAAATCTTTCCTTTTCTCGTACATAAAGTGTGTGCAGTTGTGATCCATGACTTATATACTGTTGATTGTCACAAATGAAGTTGAAAGACCTCAACAAATACTGATGCCGATAGATACTTCGATTATCTCCATTGACGTCATATGGGATGGTCCTCTTCAAAGCCAACGGCCCGCCCTTCACTGTAGGTAGTACAGCCTTCCTGGCTGGAGATCTTTTGCAGTACAGAGTTGTTTGGGATTAATTTTGTTTCGAGTTTAACACTTCACTTAACAACTTAATAATGTTAGCTAGTCCAAGAAATCGCATAACAATAAGTTTAGGAGCAAACATTTTTTCCTACAGTTTAACTCGAAATTAATTACAGTATAACTCGGAAAACTCGAACCCCCATGGGACTGAGTTAACGGGAGTTTTTATGAGAAACTGTTAGGAAACAGAAACGAAAAACTATTTCGAGTTCGTCTTGACGGGGGTTCGAGTTAACGCGAGTTTTTCTTAACGGGGGTTTGAGTTAACGCGAGTTCTTCTTAACGGGGGTTCGAGTTAACGCGAGTTTGTCTTGACGGGGGTTCGAGTTAACGCGAGTTCGTCTTGACGGGGGTTCGAGTTAACGCGAGTTTCTCTTGACGGGGGATCGAATTATCGGGACTGTGCTGTCTTTACTATAGTTATGCAAGAGCTTTTTAAAATTGAGTATGGTCTGCAATTTATACATTTCGGGAGTGCTACAGCATGCTAACAAGAACACTC
This sequence comes from Candelabrum cocksii, assembly GCA_963930725.1. Lineage (NCBI taxonomy): Eukaryota > Metazoa > Cnidaria > Hydrozoa > Anthoathecata > Candelabridae > Candelabrum > Candelabrum cocksii. Next base: position 755,736 of record OZ005672.1, on the reverse strand, counting down.
GATGTGAATTTTGAAGATATGCGACATTAACATTGGCAATCCATGATACTCTCACTAGTTATCTTCATAACAAACAAACTTTTTTCATCCAATGAATTGTTCGGCGTGTTTCTCGAATTTTTTCTATATGGCGAGTTTCTCGAATTTTTTCTATATGGCGAGTTTCTTGGATTCTTTGTATATAGCGAGTTTCTCAAATTTTTACTTGTATTACAGGCTTAACAAAGCGTTATTAAGACCTTTTCGATAAATTTTTTCAACCTCTCTTTTGGATGTTACTCAATGCGAAATAGCCTCTCATTTTGCAGCACAATAAACTTCCGATTTTGTATTTGTGCAGCCAAGATCAATAGATCAACTGTAATCTGCTTATGGTATTGACTTTTTTCTTCATTTCTAAGATACCATTGAGCGACAAACCTCTTACTTAAGGGTTTTACGACTTTCCGAGTTGTTCCAATGCCCTAACTATCCGGCGATAGCACAATGATAATGGCGTTCAACTCTTAACCAAAAGGTTTTGGGTTCGAGACCATGCTATCACAAAGTTGCTTAGTGAGCGGTTATAAATAAACAACGCCGTATTTCATCAAAAATAACCGTAGCACAAATGGGAGCAATTAAATACAATAAAACTCCGGGTTGAGGTCTTCATGATAATGCTTAATAGGCGTTCTGAAAGCTTCGTTAAAAACAAACAAACAAACTACATTCTTGAGCTTCAGGTTCAGTTAATTTTCTTAACTAAACACAATCGTTTTTGTATGGTTATATCTCCATACATGAGCAGATCTGCTGTTTACATCTCATCGCGCAATTACTATTGATCTCAGAATCGTGATGCATCTGTCTTCCATATATGCCTATGATGCTGTCACACTGTCAAACATGTCACTAAAAGTCAACTTATTCAACAGTGCGGTTTAGTGGTGTAGCATAAACGGGAAGGTGATTTATAACGTGAGCAAAATATAACAAGAAAATTTATTAATGTGAATGATTTCAACCTTACTAACTTAAATGGTAGTGACGTCATTAATGGTAGTGACGTCATTTCACGTTTCAATGCTCTCTTAAGGTTTCAAGGCTCTCTTGAGGATGTTGTTTATTTTCTCAATCGAACAACAATGAAATCAATAAATAGGAATATATAGGAATGTGTAAGCGTTTGAAAATATATTAATAAACTCACATATTTGAGGCGACACGTCAACTATCAATACTGTAATGTTAACAAACTGCAAAATATGCATTGAAGGTTCTAATCAGTCCCTAGTGACAGTATGACAGTAGTAACTCTTCAGTTAGAAAGGAATCCAAGAATATATTTATTTGTTTATTTTCAATATTTTCTAAAGCTGCACCGAATAAATAATCAAGTGCGCAAAAAGTGACCAATCCAAAGCTATTGCTTCTCTGCACCATTGAAACCAACCCACGCATCCGAATACAAAATTGCTGAAATGGTGCGAACAAACCAAGATGCAAGTTCTTTGTTAGGCGTCTTCGTAGCAACCTTTTAAGTTCTGTATTTTTTTAAACCTTGCGAACACTTCAAACAGTCATTATAAATAGGCAAGGTTCATTGTAATCTTGACTGGAAAATACAAAATCTTCAAGCATAGGAATACTGCTAGAAACAGGAAAAATTTCACGTTTTTTTTACTATTGTGCGGATCTATGGAAAAGCTCTAGCTCGAACCAAACGTTTTTTTGTATATCATATAAACCTATTTTATATAAAAGCAATCACAAAAACAAAGAACAACACAAAAGAAAGTTTTCGTTGTTGTTTGAAAATGCATGCTTGAGAATAGCTAACAATTTTTCCGAAGGAACTGCAGCTGCTAAAATTCCCACGCCAAAACAAACCTCTATTTTAAAGTCGCCGTACTTTCTTGTACATTTATGACGAAATAAATGCTGATGATATCAGGGAAACAACCCGAATTGTTAATGATATTGGCTATTGACATACACTGCTCTAACTTTTCTGGAAACCTAGTTCTTGTTGCTTTTCGATAATCTTGCTCTGTGTTATCAAACAAATCACAGAACGGGTCAAATTTATTTTTTTTCCGTCAAAAGCTCATTTTCAAAATAAACCAAAGTTCTTTGAAAAAGATATTTAAAAACAAATGCTTTTTGAAATGACGTCACGGAATGGTTTCATTTGAACAGGTCTTGTATATATCGTGAAAAATATATAACATTAAATATGGAGATGTGAATAGTTTTGTTCTAGAACATAACATTACTGTTTTGTAATTCAACTTATTTCATGGATATTAGCACTACATTTTATCTCGTCTGATTACATATATATTGTGTGAGAATTCAAGCTCCGGCAACGCTCTGCAATAAGCCATTCGCGATAAGACTTTCCAGTTTTCTTAATTAGATTTAACTGATAAGAAACATTTTTTCTCAACAGAAAATTTGAAAGAACCCCAATATGTATCTTTTATAATAACGGTATTTATTAAGTTAGCTGATATCTGATTTTATTTTAGTTTTTGTCATTGAGGTTTTGTGAAACTAATTGCAAATGTGTTAAATTTTTATCATCAATCTAACTAAGTATCAAACTATAACATATATGGTTTTACACTTCCATAATCTAACTGAGAGTATTTTTTTGTAAAATCCCGGAGAAAATAAATCGACTTACAAATTAGTTTAATAAATTACTGTACAAAAATTATAGTGTTTTAAAAGTTTTGATTAAAACAAAACCGCTAGAACCCTTCCTTTTCAAAAGTAAACAAACTTTTCGCGAGTAAAAAATGGCGAGTGTTAATGCTAGTAAGGAACGCTGAAACTCGATATCATGGATGTTCACGTGTCTATTTTGTGGATTAAAAAGAGGCATTTACGTTATCCCAAAAACACAAGTGTTTGCATTTAATTCAAGCGACAGACTTGTAGTGGTTACGAAATTACATTGAACAAATACCGACGTTTTATATCTTTTGTGACACATATCTTTAGGAATTTTAAAAATGGTTGTGTACAAAACTTACTCCGTTTCCCCTACTTGTAAGCATATTAATTAGACTAAAACGTAATAATAAAGTTTAATGATAATTCCGTTTTCTTGTATTACATAGTGCAATTGTGTTTACGATCTTGCATTTCATTAGCGGTGTTATTATTAAGGACAGGTTTAATTCTCTATTACGGCAGAAATTAAAGGTAAAAACGGGAAACCGCTTTTCATTATATTTAACGGATTTTAGTCTGTATGAATTAGACACGATTCCATCATACTCGACAGACGTCTGTTAAAACAACACGAGCTTGTAAAAACAAATAAGCATTATTCTACTGATATTTGATCTACAATAAAGATGATTTGGTATATCGTGTTGTTGACATTTCTGAGCTGTTTGAGGTTTACATTTCAATACAGATGTTTGGAGAACTGCTCGTGTCGTTTGTTGGAAGATTTGCAAATGTTGGCTTGTGTTCGACTCTCTTTGAATCAATTTCCAGATAGAATAGATAATTCTACTCAGTTTTTGTAAGCAATTTATTCGTATACTTTTTCTCGTATTATACTAAAAAAGATCAGCTTTGTAACGAGATTACTGTAAAGGGTTTTTGTTGCTGTTCATTTTCAAATTCAAGTGTGGTGTTTCGTAAACTAAAACAGTGTCTTTAAGAGTTTACACCAAAAATTTTCCCTTTTTTAAATATTACCAATTTGCTTAGAACTTTCCAAATATCCAGTCCAGGGCCGAGAAACAAAGAGAAAACAACCGGAAATTTGGTATTTTTTGTTAAATTGACAATTGAGGAACTTTGTATATTTTGAAACATGCAAATTATTCAAAATATTGTAGAAATTCAACAAAATTGAAGAAAAATATTATATAATATATTTGAATGATCCTGTCTTGTGTGAGTTACAACAACACTTGATTGTGATTTGGATGTGACGTTTTTGGGGGGATTTCCTTTAAGATAGCTCATCCAAGTAAATTACAAAAAAGATTAAAATATTGTAATGGGAACGTTTTAAAAGTGATGTTTCAATTAACGATTTGTTTTTCTCTGATTACAGGCGTCTAGAAAAGAACCAAATCACAGCTGTCCCTCAAAATTTGTCTGCTCTTCTGCCAGATCTTGTGAGAATGTAAGGAAAAATTCTTTATTCAACAATGCTTTTTGGTGACAATAAAAATTAATTGTGTAGAAAATTTTTAGAGACATTTCGGACAACAAAATCAATAAATTGCATCCAAACGCATTTGAGAAGTTCTCCCATCTTGAATCGTTGTAAGTATATAATTTATGTTCTGAGTTAATTAATTATTCCAAAGTCCTTGTGCTTTCTTCATATGATATGTCTAGAGCTTTGGAAACGTAATTCTTTTTAGTGTTTATTTGTTATTTAGGTTACTTCAAAAAAACAAAATATCAACGATTCAAAATGATATCTTCATGGGACTTGACTCAATCACCATGAACTTGTGAGTTCTTTAATCTTAATGGAGTTTCATTATATAAAATTCATTTGATGATTGATGAAGATGATGACTTTGTTCTTCATGCAGACGTTTGCAAAACAACAACATTTCGTTCATTCATTCGAACGCGTTCCGGGGTTTGCTGGCTGATACAACCTTGTAAGTTGTTTCACTGTTTTAAAAGAAATATAAATTATTGCAAACTTACCTTCCCCGAAAGAAAGTTCTTGCTATAACACTCCCGTAGCAAAAAGGTAGAATTCAAAATTTGAAAGAGAAGGAGTTCACGTTGATTTATCATACTGTTGCTATGTGCGTTGCTATGTAGACTGCAGTTGTTGCTTTGAAAGTTTCCCATGTTAAAAATGACTTTAATGGCTCCATATTGTGGACATTGCATTGCATATTGTGGATGTATCTTTTAAATAAAATTGTTTCTCTTATTACTAAAAGCTACTAAAAACTTTTGTCCTATAATCCTATAGTTAGCACTGCTATTCCGCTATCATTATAATTGACAACTGGCTTATCAGTCTTACATGCTATGCACCCAACTATGTTATAACATACCTCGAACAATGACCTCTAGGTTATTGACAGAATATGTAATTGATATTTGAAAAACAAGGAATTTTAAATCAAAACATTCAAACGGTTTTAGCAAAGATGTTATTTTTATTTGTTCTCTCTTTTGTTGATGAAAATTATTTCTACATTTTGAATCTTAGGGACTTGAGCCACAACAAGATATCATCATTACATCCAAACACCTTTCTAGATGTCAGAGGTTTACACAACTTGTAAGTTACTCATTTATCATTTTACTTTGCGGGTATGCGGGTCATGTAACATCTTTGACCTCATGGATATAAGCACCCATGCTCCTGATGCACGGCTGTCACGGAGTTTAAAATGCAAAGTTGGTAGCTTCTTGCGTGGGTTAACTCACCACTGTTTTCCCTCTCACTGGGGTTGACGTTAGGAAGGGCATCCAGCTGTAAAAAAAAACATCTGATCCAACGAATCATCAAATGATTAAACCTACAAAATTGTGGGGAATATCATCTGTGGAAACCCGTCTAACCCATGCTAGCATGGAAAATAGACGTGAAAATGTAAATTATGATTTTAGTTTTTAGATTTACTCTGATTTTAGTAAACAAGAATTTGCAGTTTATAACCAATTGTAATTAATCGTTTTTGCTTTATGTTTCAGGAACCTTGCTGACAACCAGTTGGCTGAACTTCCAGGAATGTTGTTTCGCAATCAGGAAAACATGTTTTACTTGTAAGAGTATCTTTTTCAATTCAGCACTTCTAATCATTTCTTCCGCTTCGATATTCTAATAAAAATTTAAAAAATTAAAATGAAATAGCCTAAACAAAATAACCTCACCACCGTTGCTTTTGTGTTTTCTTCTTTTTCTTTCTTGTGTGTTTCTCATTGTGCTTCATTTCTTTAACAACCTCTTCACCTTCACCATCATACTCCCCTGATTCCATGTTCCTCTATCTTTTAAATGCGCAATGTCTATCATTGCACTGCGTCAGACACGGTCCAGTGAACCTGACCATGATGTTCATGAAGTTGATCCAATCAGAAACATGTACTTAGATGTCACATGACAGATCACCGTTTCTCTTTTGTCTTGTCTAATATCTTTGTCATTTCATCAGAGTTATATTTTCCTTTAGAAACCTTCACAATAATTTATTGACGACTTTGAATGCCGCCCTCTTTAAAGGAGTAACAGCATTGGAAACGTTGTAAGTATGACAACAACGGCTTTTGCATTGAAAGTATTTTTGTCTTTTTTATTCAAACTTTAGATTATTTTAAAACTCTGATGCCCTCAGTTATATTTTGATACTGATGAGAATCCTTTGGCTCTGTGGACTAAAAGCCATTAAAATAGAAAGACATGATCTAGCCATCGTCAGAAATAGTTACAAAATATTGTTGTATATAAAGGCTAGGCCATTCCTGAAACATGTCAACCACCAACCAAGTTGTTCATCCAACAAATTCATTATTATTACTCTTGAATGCCTCCTCTTTCATTGCAGAGATTTATCTTACAACCGGTTGGAGAGCATACCGAAATCTGTGTTTGTAACAAATAAGCAGTTAAAGACATTGTAAGACCAGCTTTCTGTGTTACTTGCTAACATTAATGGAGAAGTACTATTGGAATTACCATATCACATTTATACTTGAATTCAAATGTATGTTTGTTGACAAGGAACTTATAGTTATATAAAGGCTAATTGATAGAGTTATTATTTCTCCTAAAGTAATGAGTGAGACGTCCACAGGGGTATTTTGAAGGCCTACATTATCAATGATTTACAGAAATATATCTTTTGTTAGAACTGCGTTTTGTTGAAAGCTATTTTGCTTGATTTTTTAATTGTGTTGTTTTTGTTAAGGAATTTAGTGTCGAACAAGCTGAAGTATCCACCAACAGGTCTTCCCTCGAATGTTGAGCATATGTGAGTTATGTTGTATACTCTGCTTTCGACTTCCTCAATAATTTCATTCATATTTCTTTTCACTGATTTTACCTGAAACATATTTTCACATTGTTGTCTCTCGTGCATTGTTTTTTGCGCAGCAAAGTGATTTTTGCAGAGGAAATTGTAGGAATTCAGGCTTCTTTTACTAGCAGTGGAATTATATTTGAAATTTAAAAAATTAGCGAATTCCATCAGGGTGTTAAATGTCAAGCTTTCTCTGCGAACACTCTCACTTGTTGTCATTTTGCTTTAAACTTCTTCTGTGGAACTGAACCAATGAAGCGCTTATGAATTTGCGTTCTTATCGTAAATGTTTTTGTAGAAATCTTCAAAGCAACCCACTCCACTGTGACTGTCATTTGAAGAAAATCCTCTCAGATGAGATCTCGTTGGTTTGGAAGATCCCTGATTTCAAGTCAATGATTTGTGTTAACCATGGCAACAAGACAACCGAACAAATCCTTAATACCTTAAACTGTGGTAAGTTGTTTCTACGGCTGCAAAATAGATTTTCAAAAGATTTTTAAATGCTAAATCGAGTATGTGGGTGGGTCCGGTCATGTAACATCTTTGACGTTTGACCTAAGCACCCATGCCCTTTATTCACTGCTGTCACAGAGTTTAAAATGCAAAGTTGGTATCTTGCGTGGGTTAACTTACCATTGTTTTCCTTCTCACTGGGGTTGGCGTTAGGAAGGGCATCCAGCTGTAAAAAACATCTGCTCCAATGGATCATCAAATGATTAAACCTACAAAGCAAATAATTTATTTGAATTTATAACATTAATTTACATTGTCTGTAAATAATCTTGGACATTTTTCTTTTTGTTGTGATAGAAACAACAACGGCTTCAGCAATCAACACAACAATGCTACCTGTTACCTTGACGATGGCCTCGAATAACAATAAAAGCGATGTTACCAAAGGAACACCTACTCCAACGAATAAAACAAGTTTGTCAAGTTAATTTCTAATTTTATTTGCTAGGATATGAAATACTTAGATGTCATTAATTAAAGTGAATTGTCAGCAAATTCGAAGAATGATTTGAACCTCTGATGTGTTTTTTAGAGGAGAAGGTGATATTCATGGTTGTCATTATTGTCGTGGTCACACTGTTTATAGTAGCACCGTTTGTTTGGCTATACAGAAAAAGTTTATGGAAGACTGGCCATCGAACCTACCAGCTCTACAAGTAAATATACGCCTTCTTTATTATTGTGTCCCCATAAACAATTTTCTTCATTCATACATTCGCAACTTGAAACAACTTCTTTTATTGTTACAGAATCAGAAAGCAAGTTAAAACTATTTCTAATAATTTGAACCTCACAGATCCTCCGAGCGCCGACCGAAAGTTCCACGAGTATTTCATACTCCACCGGAAATGAGCGAAAGTTACCGACAACAACAGCTCGAAGGCTGGGACGGAACAAGTCACGCTGTTTATAGAAAAAACGAGGGCGATATCTGATTGGCTCGTTTGAATGTTGCGCGATATCTGATTGGCTCGTTTGTAGTTTTATGTTTTGATAAAGGCATTATTTTTATTTTTGTGCATCAAATTATTATTTTTGTGATAATATACATTATGAAGTTATTTTTATTTCGAGCTCCTATTATTTCGAGTTACGTTTCGTTCGAGTTTTATTTCATTTCGAGTTATTGCGCTCAGTTGAAAGCTTGTAAATATGTGGTTTTTAGATATTTATTGACTTGATGAGATGTAAACATGCATTTATGTTACGAGTAGAGAAGTGTGTAAAATACGAAACTCTTTTGAAGGCGATGTTACATTCATCCATTGAGTTGTTTACTTGTTGATGGATTCCATATATGAGACATGTAACAACATTTTCTTTGGGTATCTTTAGGGTGTGCTTTAACAAACTTGTCTGAAAACCTCACAAGTTGTTTACTTTGTTATCTTGCTCATTGCAAATGACGAAAATACTTTTTTCAATGAGAACTTTTAGAAAAATTCAGCCAATGATCAAGTAGTGTACACTTCTATAAATGGACCATGAAACAAAGACAATGTTGGCCCTTTTTAATTTTAAATCAAACATTTGTTAAATGTTCTTTGTTATATTCTTCCAAATACAAAAAAATTAAATTCTGAAATAAAAGGAAAATGCAGATGTACAGATGTATTAATTTTGACAAAATGTTTTGAGAAAGTAATAAAAGATGACGTGCTCGCTCATCTTCTTTATAATTGCTGAGTCATCGTTTATTATTTATTCATGAATATTTATACAGGATAAACTATTCAGCCAAAATATAAATTAGCTGCTATCAATAAGTGTCTTGTTATATTCTAAATAATACAAAATGGTTGAAAAAATAAAATAAAATTAAAAACAAAAAATAATTCCCTTCATCCTTAAACAAAGTAATTGGGCATTCTTCCGGCTCTGGTTCTAAACGTGTTCGCTCTAAATATCTCCGTTCAACTTCAGAGATTGACACGTTTTAAGTTCGGTTAATTTGGTTTGATAATCGTCCGCCGATGCCTTATTGTGTAGGCATTTCGCATGTAATTGCGCAATCGCATTTACTTCCCCACCGCCTTTCTTTGCACGAACGTAAATTGAGGAATATGCTATTTCCACAAGCTCTGAACAGCATTGTTCCTCCATTACTAGTTTAGCCATTTCCTTTTGAAACACTTTCACTGAAAGTCAATGTTCAGCATGTACTTCTGCATGTTTTACTTCCGGTTCGCTCTTGCTTGCGTCAGCATGAACTTCCGCATGTTTTACTTCCGGTTCGCTCTTGCTTGCGTCAGCATGAACTTCCGCATGTTTTACTTCCGGTTTGCTCTTGCTTGCGTCACCAATTGTCAGCATGAACTTCCGCATGTTTTACTTCCGGTTTGCTCTTGCTTGCGTCACCAATTGTCAGCATGAACTTCCGCATGTTTTACTTCCGGTTCGCTCTTGCTTGCGTCACCAATCTTCGAACTGTCGTTAGTTCTTGTACACTTGACGAAGGCAATATATACCTCGACTTTGCAAAACCATTTGATACAGTTCTTACAAGCGCTTACTTATCGAATTGTCTGCTTATTGCATTAAAGGAAAATTTTATATTAGATAGATGTAGAAAGTAGTGGTACCAAAGATCCGTGTCTACTGCTATTCTATTCCTAATGTATGTGAACAATATGCCCTCTATAACATGCACCAACGCTGCTCTATTCGCTGACAAAAGTTTATCGATTGTTATCGCAAGTTATTTCAAAGTATCACTTTCAAAATGACATCGATGCCTTAACAGACTAGCCTAGGCATTTGGGTATGAGTTTTAATACCGACAAATACTATATAAAGCACATTGACAAGGTTGGCTATGTTGGTAAAAATAATTGAGAGAAGGTGGATGCAATTTTCACTGGACATTGCGTTAACGAACCGTCAATGAAAAAGGATTTTGCATTGGAAACAGATGTTTTTCAACGTCTTCCAGAACCTACTTGGATCACGAGTAGTTCTTTCAAGTAGATTTCCTAAATATTCTTTCTTGGCCATTGGGACCATTACATTTACTTTGTCTTTCTGCTTTTTTCGAATCAGAACTTTTATAACCTTTAAACGGTCACCACCATGTTGTAAACTGCGTGATATCGTTAGCTTGCATCGAATATTTTCATCTTCAAGAGGCTTGTGTATTGAGAGCAAAGAATGAAGAAGTATATTAGATGTAAATATTTTCTTGTATTTCGACTAACAGCATAGCCATCATCAGATTGAATGATGAGTTAGGATTATGCTAAGGAGTTTGTATTTCTGTCAATCGTGAACTGTCGTATAGATCAACATTAACAAAACGACTCCTATGGTTTTGAAATATATTTCAATGCGGCTCAGATTTGTTTGTTTAAACACGCTTTAGTTCACCTTTTTTCCAGTCCATAATGCTTGAGGAAGTTTGACCTTTATAACCCCAAGTTGGGCTAAGTATATGCATAAAAATAATTGACCATGTTGAAAAAATCCTAGATCTGCGCCTGGGGTTTCATTTGTTTTCGCATTTGTTTTTCATGCAAACAATTTCTATCAAATGTGTATGAACACGTGTTACTACACAAAGCTCTGAACAGTTCCGCTTCATTTGTTATTTCACAAAGTGTCTCCAATTATCTAGTTATACCGGGTTGTCAATACACTAAAAAATTAGAAACGTTTCTGAAATTGAGTGGTTATTTTCATGTACTTCCATGGTAACTTGAGAAAAATGCCGATCCAAAGCAGGTGCTTGTTGTTGTTGTTAGTTTCAAATTAAAACGTTTTTTGAAACGTTCAATTTAGTATATGAACCGTGACTGTTTGACCGCCTATAATTTAGTAATTCAGTAATTGTTGATTTTAGACTCTGCAAATATTCATAATTAAAAGTTTTTTATTCAGTTTGGTTTTTTGTTTTTTAATGAGGCCGTGTAAGTGTTCGGATTGATTACATTCCATGAAGTGTTGATGTTGGTGTTTTTTTTGTTTTCTTTTTTAACTCAATGTTTTAACTCATTAAGCATTATCATGAAGACCTCGACCCGAAGTTTTATTGTATTTAATTGCTCCCATTTGTGCTACGGTTATTTTGATGAAATACGGCGTTGTTTATTTATAACCGCTCAGTAAACAACTTTGTGATAGCATGGTCTCGAACCCAAAACCTTTCGGTTAAGAGTTGAACGCCATTACCATTGCGCTATTGTCAGTAAATCCTTTTTTCGTTTACTTTTTGTATCTCGTGGGACGTTCCGTAAAAAAACTATGGGACGAAATTCTGCAGGTTTGCCGATAAGGTGTTCGGGTCTCACAATAATTCAAAATACATACAGGTTAATACCTCGTTTAATCATTATTATTGTTAATCTTTATACTTCGTTTCAGTTTTGAATACACATTTACAAAATATACATTATAAAAACTGTTCTACCAACGAGTCTTGTAAAACTGTTCGAAAGAAGCTTAGTACATATAGACATATATATTATAAAAGCTTATGAAAGTGCTCTCATTGAACTAATGAATGCAATTTGCACGGGTTACATAGATAACTATTTTTCTATATAACCTCGTCTAATAATAGTTTTATTTTCAAAAATAGTTATATTTTTATCATGAAAAAAAAAACAAAAGTCAATTTTAACAATTAAACAAAAAACCTTTTTTTCTACGGCAAAACACATCAAGATTTGTTTTTGCGCCACAATTGTTATGAAATTGAAATCGATGGTCATGCTCAGTGAATAAGTTTCTTCAGCTTTGCGCAGTGGCATTACCATAGTCAATGAGGTTCAACCGAGACGTGGTTATTGCTAGTTGAAAACTTTTCCCAATATCCCGCTAGACGACGTGAAAAACCGTCGGCTAAGCAATCTTTGGAAGTTCGCTTGCGAACTCTTATTAACAATGAAAATGTCGCTAGGGGGAGATCAAAATGGCGTAAATGTAGTAGGGTTTATAATATAAATAATTGAGGGCTAAAGCTACACCTACATACTATCGAACAGCTGTAATATTATTTGGCACGAGAGTGGCTTAAATTGGTTGTCTTGTTAAACTAACAAAAGTGCGTTGAAACATTGGTTGTCTTGATGAACTAACAAAAGTGCATTGAAACATTGGTTGTCTTGATGAACTAACAAAAGTGCGTTGAAACATTGGTTGTCTTGATGAACTAACAAAAGTGCATTGAAACATTGGCTGTCTTGATGAACTAACAAAAGTGCGTTGAAACATTTGTTGACCAACGGTAAATAATACAATAATCCTTTTACTGCGTCACTATCGATCACTAAATTTTAGGTTGTCAAATTATCTTGGTGAATTTAACAACTTACGGAATATTTGAATGATTTTTTAAAAAAACAAAACATTAGTACTTAGCGATAAGGAAAATGATATCCATTTAAAAAAAGATTTCCTCCCCGGCGGGGAATCGAACCCCGGTCTCCCGCGTGACAGGCGGGGATACTCACCACTATACTACCGAGGATGTCTTTATTTACAAATTTTTGTTTTATATTTACGATACATTATTGTTCAAAATTCTTATTATACTGATGATGCAATCAAAGTAAAATATTTTTTCGGCGCTACTTCCTTTTCTGCCCACCCCCCCCCTAGCTCACTTTTTTTTTAGCATACTTCTTTGGGATTTTTCTTCACAAAATCATAATAAAAAGCGTACTCTTTAATAATATTGTACTTGCAAACAATTACATTCCAATTAAATACCATAAAACTTCGATAGCAATTGTTGTACTTTTTGTTTTTAAACTTGTTTTTCAAAATGGCTTCACTTTCAGTTTTTTTAACAACCTGGTTTTCAATTAGAATGAGTTCTTCGCACTCCGCCGCTTTTGTTTTATTATTCTACGGAGAAACTATTTCTAACTAAGAAATAATGAGTAAATAATTTACATCGAAAAGAACGTCAAACGAGAAAATTATATATTGATATTATATTATATATATATATACAAAACAAAACAAATAACGAAAAGCTAAAATAAAAGATTTGCGAATAACCTTCAGAATATCGTTAACAGAAACCGTCCACATTTCAAAGTAAACAAACACTTTAAGCAAAGTTCTTTCGCGCATAAAAACATTACATTTTAAAACCTAAAAACGAAAGAAGATATGAACGCATATGGTTTTTTAGTATAAAATATATAGAAGACATATAGTTACTATAATTTTGTGAAGAAAAATACCGAAGAAGTATGCTAAAAAAGTGAGCTAAGGGGGGCAGAAAAGGAAGTAGCGCCATTTTTTATCATTTATTATCAACCGGACATCTAGATTTTAGCTGAATACCAAAATATCCGAAAATTGTTTATCTAATCTTCGTTAAAGCATGTGAGTTTTTTTTACTCCACAGTTATAAAACGGTTCGTCCTACAAAAATCAAAATTTAACGAATACAACTAGAGGAAATTGTTATTAAAGTTCGTTTTTACTTTCTACTATATACTATATATCGTATAAAGCAGACCATGATTCGCCGTAAAGATGTATTCGTTGTGAAAAAATATTTATTTTTTTTATTGCTGATAGAAAACATTTACATTTCATGAATAAACTTTGGATCGTGACCAGGGATGTGAAAATAAACTTTGAATCATGCCCAGGGATGTGAAAATAAACTTTAAATCATGACCAGGGATGTGAAAATAAACTTTGAATCATGACCAGGGATGTGAAAATAAACTTTAAATCATGACCAGGGATGTGAAAATAAACTTTGAATCGTGACCAGGGATGTGAAAATAAACTTTAAATCATGACCAGGGATGTGAAAATAAACTTTGAATCATGACCAGGGATGTGAAAATAAACTTTAAATCATGACCAGGGATGTGAAAATAAACTTTGAATCGTGACCAGGGATGTGAAAATAAACTTAGAATCATGAACAGAGATGTGAAAATAAACTTTAAATAATGACCAGGGATGTGAAAATAAACTTTGAATCATGACCAGGGATGTGAAAATAAACTTTGAATCATGACCAGGGATGTGAAAATAAACTTAGAATCATAAAGAGGGATGTGAAAATAAACTTAGAATCATGAACAGGGATGTGAAAATAAACTTAGAATCATGACCAGGGATGTGAAAATAAACTTTGAATCGTGACCAGGGATGTGAAAATAAACTTTGAATCATGACCAGGGATGTGAAAATAAACTTTGAATCATGAACAGGGATGTCAAAATAAACTTTGAATCATGACCAGGGATGTGAAAATAATCTTAGAATCATGAAAAAACCCAAAAAAAGCATTGGAAATTATTGAGGAAGCAACGTTTAGAATTTCTGATGAAAAGGAATATCTCAGATCTGTAGAGCTTTTAGCGAGTAACATTTACTACTACTTCGAAGTACTACTTTCTTCTGAGTAAGAAAATTAAGACAGACAGGCAAGATCCAGCCGTATTTTTATTATCAAAGTAAAACCAAAGCACAGAGGTTCATTAACTAAGTTAAAACCAAGCAGAAAATTTATCGTCTCGATTTCACCGTTCTCTTTCTATAGACTATGATTTCACCCAGAAAATTTCAACTTGTTCGCGAAACAAACAGAACTTAATGCCAAAAACACTAAATTGGTTTCATCGTTCACTTTTAAAATGAATACACGCAAAGATGCATCTAGGTTAATCTCCGCAATGTTCAAGAAGGGTGTTATAAAAAAAGGAAGTATCTCCAGAATGCCCGTTCTGCAAAATATCAGTTGTAAATATTTATCTACTCAATAAAATAAACAAAAAGTTGAATGTTAAAATCTGCTTCCGCTATTGTTAATAAGAGGCCTTGGTGGAGGACGATTCCAAGGACCACCATGCGGAGGTGGGTTGAACGGTGGTCTTGATGGTTCATTGACATGCGGTGGTGGAGGTCCATTAAACGGCATGAAGCGAGGCGGAGGGTGGTTTGGTGGGAGCACCCCAGGAGGGGGTGGCATACCTGTTAAATTAAAAAATCTTACACAAACATTGGAAGAGTTAACAGGTTTTACGTAGAATAATTCAATAACATAAACAAATTTTGGTTTTTCAGGTTCCACATATGTGCCTGCATAAAATATGTGAGAGCTGTTCTAGTTTATTTCATACTTGGTACAGTTTAGTGCTTTCAGTTTATTTCATACTTGGTACAGTTTAGTGCTTTCAAAGAGTAATAAAGCCTAGACTGTGTTTATTTAGCTGACGTCATTAATTAACTTTATGCAAAAGTCTGTTTTGTGATTTATGAAACGAATAACGAATCAAGAATGAAAAGTGTTTCAATTAACACTTGCAAAAAGAAAAGATAAAAATTGGTTTATCCGAGATCTACAAGGTTTGGTTACCTTCCTTTATATTTTGAGGGTTGGCCGCCAAACAACTTTTTTTAGTTTCTTGGTCAACCTTGCGTACTTTGGTGGCCTTGAACATGTACAATTCAATTAAACTATATCTACCACAAACCACAACAAATCCACATTTATGAGGGTGTTTGAGGAATGTACGAATCAAAAGAATCGCTTACCTGGGGGATGCATAGCTCCCATGAATGGCATCATTCGTGGCGGCTCACCCGCAATATTGTGAGGTGGAGGTGCCCCGTGCGGAGGGGGGAGGATGGGGGGCTGCTGGATGGACCGTTGTTCAGGTTGGTATTTCCTCAACTGGCTTTTCATTTCTTCCTACGGAAGATAAAAGAAACGAGTCAAATGAATTCATTCAAATCTCAATCAAATCTGATTAAAAATTATAACCCTGATGAATTCCTTAAAACCCGTAGAACATAATCCATATTTATAACTTTAGTGCTGGATGAAGAATCGAATCTTTTATACATGCGTACCAGTATAATGATATACTACTACCATCCAACTCAAATTCTATATATGGAAAAGTAGATATTAGTTTGAGTTACGGAAAGTTTCAAGGTTCTTTTGCGTTCAACAGTAGAGTACTTAGTCAACACTGAACTTAATATCCAATTGAAATTTCCCAACAAAGATAACCTACGAGAGAATTGTCTTCCTCCGGATGAATAATCTTGCTGCTTGCAGACACCATGGGGATGGTATTAGCGGTGGGGACCTTGTAATATGTGGAACCTTGACTCGCTGGAATAACAAAACAATCTGGCTAGTTAGAAAAGTAATTAACATCAATGATTGGAAGTGATTCATGCATTAAAATCTTGATTTGTTCGCTCTGCATTTTGAACTTACCCAATCACAAAAAAGGCTTATATGTTTGCACTTTCAAACAAGTTGATGTAAAAACCTGCAGATTTAAGCACGGTTGTTTTAAAACTAAAAGCATCTTTATAAATAAACAGCTAAATTAAAATTATGTTTATATTATATGTTTATATATAAGTTTTTTAACTTCTTGGCAAATGCTGACTCCGCAGTAATTCTGCATAAAAAGTCTAGCTAGCTCCTCACTGTTTTTGCATCTTGGTTCAAAATTTATGTGTTACCGACGAGGCGTAATAATGATAATAAATTAGTCCTTATAAGGGCAACACATGTACAGCGTGTTTCGCAATGCTAGATTTTCTCCATGTTACACTTAATAATAACCTTACTAAATGAAGGATGCAAATATATATCATTAAGGTAAACTTTAGGTTTACAGGCAATATTTATGCCTGTTACTGTTTTGTAAAGCCTTAACATATATAACATATATAATTAATTAATGATGAAAAATATATTCTCTCCAGCGTCATTTTTTAACACAAACATATGTTTTTGACTCACTGTTAATAAGCGACTGCAGTCCTGGCATGGCTAAGCCAGTTTGTAATATCTGTAAAGAATATTGAGAAAAAAACTTGTATTTGAGAAACGAAACACCCTACACCTAACTAAGTAACCTGCCAACCTTTTCCCGAGCAAGAATACATCATCAAGAACAAAAATAAACCAAATTCATTTTGCGTTGGTGGTTTAAGGTAACATAATTATCATAAATTAACATAATTATGGGATGGAAATCATCACAAGGAACAATTTCATTTTCTTTCATTTCTTTTGGAAATTAGTTATGTATAGTTTTAACCTACCTTGCATTTCTGAAATCTACATCTTTTAATGAAGTCTATTTTTATTTTGTTTTGTAAGACATGCTCTTGTTGAGGAATAAACTGGCAGGCAGTAGAAAACACCGTGAAATACAAAAAAATCATTAACCTAGTTGTGGGTTAAGAGGCTTGAAGTCCGCGCCAACCGGTCCAGTGGATTTGGAGTTACTCTAGAACAAATGAAAAATACTAGTTAAAAGCATAGAAACATGTTTCAAACACAACAAAAACTTATCATGACTGTTGATGAAGTTGGACTTCAAGGTCATAACAACAACATAATACAGTGTGTGAGCCTGACCATTGAAAAATGATTTGTGAATAGTGAAATTGATTTTTTTCGAACCTCACTAGAGGTGGCAGCAGAAGGGAACAGGTGACGTGGAGGGCCAGGTCCTGCTGAAGATGTTGTAGCTCCACTCGTGGAATGGGCCGGGTGGCCACCGGGTGGCATGTGCATCATGGGTGGCATGCTGAACAAAACAAAATACTTCGAATGAAAACAAAGTGTGAAATATGATAAACATATGATATGTGATGTTTATTCCAGTGCATGATATAAAAATTTTGATACTTTGGCCTTGGGCTTCTCATTTTTGTGTGCCCACTACCTGGCACGTACACTAATTTTGATCCACAGTTTTTGTGAAAGTTATATTTTAAAAACATTTCATTCCTCTTGAAAACAGTTTGCACCTCCGTATTATTTGTCGAACCACTTTAATTCAAAGTTAGAAAACTGAATCATTTCAATATCCAGTGTTGAGCTATCTGATTGACTCGAGGAAAAACTTACTAACTTTTCTAAAAAAAAAACCCGTAAAAACACATGCACAAATACTCGATTGATAATTTCAACAATTGATATCAAAAACCTTTTTGACACTCTGCTGTAAAAATCTAACGAAATTTATTTTAGCCGGCCAAAAATCCAGACACTGCCTCGAAGCTTTGTTAATACATGTCTAGTATACAATTTTATGTGTAAAGTGCTCAGTGATGATTGTATTTTTCAAGTTTACATTGTTGCCAATAATAGTCATAATGGGATGGGACAACTCTGTTTGACAATTGTTATTTCAAATTCAATTCCTTCAAATTAACAATTTTCAATGAATTGAAAAACACGTTATTCGTGATTGTAGAAAAGAATCTTTGTAACTAGACATGCAACCATTATAAAACAAAACTAGTAAAAAATATCTTTGTTAAAATTGAAAAAAATAAAAATAAAAGAGACTTATAACTCACCCTGGTGGCATCATAGGCGGCATGCCTATAAGAAACAGGTACTTCTATAAGTGTCCTGGATATTTGTAACTAACTGTAGATGGCTATTCCGATTTTAAGAAGAAACTTAATTTTCTTTCAAATACAATAATATACCAAAAATGGAAGTTTGTCATTGCATGTATAATCGTTTGTTCTATAGATTTTATAATCAACATGACGAACGTTATGGAAGTATAAAGTTTCTTTCTTGATGAATCGTGTACGTTGATTTATCTTACTAAAATCAGTGCCACAGGAAACTTGTGTAATTCAGCACAATGTTTGATGCTCATTAATTATGTGACATTAAATGCATTAAGGTTTACTTCTCTTCAAGTGAAATGATGAGAGCAATCATTTTGACTCGCTTTAACGTTCATCATAATTATCATAATCATCATAATTATCATAATTAAGAAATTGGAATATGTGAATTTAGAATATGTGAATTTATGTGACTGAAGATTTGCATGTTCCTCTTCTTTGTACTACTATAGCAGAAATAGTTTGTTAGCATCTATTGAATTAACAAGACTCACCAGGAGGCATAGGTGGCAAGCCGGGAGCCATTGATGGAACAGAAAGACCAGGTGGTGGAATCATTCCGGGAGGAAAGGGCATTGGGGGCATGCCAGTAAACATGGGCATCATAGGGATGGCGGGAGTTATGTTTGAAGTTCTAGCTTTCTTAGCTTCATCTTCTTCCTCGTCACTTTCACTATCTACAAAAACAAATGGAATTAAATAAATAAATAAATCAGACACATAGAGATTACTTTTATTTTTTTAATTGTATTACATATCAATGGGCAAGCAAGTGTTTGTATATATTTTCACCTTTTTTAACTTTTGACTGTCTTTTTCTATCTTCTAAATCCTTTTCCGGGATACCTTCCATTCCATATATCTCAATTTCAATGTCGCCTCTTCCACTCACAGAGTTTGGAATGCTCGTTATTGGCTCTTTGTGAACCTAAAAGCAGATTTTAGACAGAAGTAACATTACATCATAGTTGAGATATCCTAATTTCCTCATACTAACATATTAACTAATTATATTTTATATATCAAGACTTATTATTACAGCCACCAGCCACCGGCCATCGTCCGGTGATGAAAAGATTTTGTCTTGTGAAACAAAAATTTTGCCAGACATTGTCTCCGGCAATACTTGTGTTAAATTTCAAAACATTTAAACCCATTATTATAATCTTGAGAATATAAGAGAAAACCACAAATATTAACAATGTGACTTTCTTCGATATCCACCATTTACATCTCCCCTGCATGTGTCCTTGTGACATCATAACAGCCATAATCATTCAATAAATGTTCTTTAAACTTTCATTAAACGATATACCAAAAACTGTTGATCATATCATATACTGATGATGATGTCTCATGTACTCAAATTCGTTTTAATCGTGTGCACAATTTGAGTTTCGTACGTACACGCTTCTTTCTGTGCTAGTTAAGGTTTTACGTGAGTGATTTAAAAGTTAAAGTACTATGTAACCAGACGACCACCAAACTACATAGGTAAGGTGCTGTTGTCTACGGTTGCCTGGGTTTAATGATCACTTACCATCCAGACCATACAACCTTAACACTGATGAAGCACAAACAAAGCAAGTGTGCATTATTGCTCTTAACGTAAGACATCCAGCATAAAGAGGTCTTTCTACGTAATATATTAATGGGTCAGGAGTTAAAACTTTGGGTTTTTTCTCTAAAACTATTAATTCCCATCATCACGTAACACGAAATGCTTCTAATGATAAACTGTTTTTACCTCATTTTAAAACTTCATCATATGGCAAATATTCCATAAAACACCAATGCATTACTGATTGGAACAAATCAATTCAAAGCATTATCAAACTATTTCAAATTGAATACAAAGATTATCATTCTATTTTTGATTTAAACAAAAAACAATTTCTTTGGTTAGTAAAGGTGACTCTCGCGAACGAGGGACAACTTTAATGGTGTGTTAACTGTTCATAGTTATATATTATTTTATATATATACATTATTAAGTATTTTCTTCTTATATTTTGAATATTATTTATTTTGTTTTATTATGGGGTTACTACCTTGTTCAGCTTTAGGCTATTGAGTAACTCACACCAAAATATCAAACCAGATCTCCTTTTGTAATAAAGGTCTTTGTTGTTGTTGTGTTTCGTATTGAGTTTTTTTATGTAAATTATATTTTGGTAAATAAATTGATTGATAACAAGCAGTCAAAAACGTTATACTATGTATTGCGCATGTCAAACCTTAGCAAGTGCAGAAACAAGCATGTAAATAGAAAAACTTGTAAATTCAATTGTGTGTGATTTTAAGCTTAGGACAGCAATATTCATTGCAAGGCCTCAACAATAGAAGCATTTGTTGTTTCCTTTGTCTTTCAATGTAACTTTGATTATTGATAACTGAAGAAATATTTGCAACAAAAAAGTTATGATAGACTGGATAAAAAATGGTTGTCGGATGACTGAGACTTATCTATCTTAATTTTCGCCCGTACCGTCGAACAACTAGAAGTGTACACCGACTAAGCGCCCCCCTCAAATAAGCGCCCACCCCTCAATCTTCAGAAACAGACGCCTATTCCAGTTTTCGGCAAAAACAGTAGCACAGAAAAAAGAAAGGCAACAAAACACAGTTTTTTTTCTAGTTTTCATTCTTATTTTCCATTCCTTTATAACAGTGAAATAATAGGATATGTTGGCAAAGGAAATGACTCAAGATTCATTTGTTTCTTGTGCAGTGACTTTTGCTACGGACAAGAAACAATGCTGAAAGAGCAATTTGACTACAGAGGAAGCAAGCCCGTTTCAATCCGATGAGAGTGATATCACTGACGCGAGTCCAGACATGTTACTCGTCGACAAAGACAAGGAGGGTGAAGAAGATGTGGAAATAGATATTTGGTGAAAGAAAAAAAAGTGTTTCTATTAAAAACCGCCTTTTATTTTTGTTCAATTTTGCTGAATTGCAAATAAGCGCCTACCCCCCCCCCCCCCCCCTCTCGTATAAGCACCCCCCTCAAATAAGCACCCACCCTAGAGCCTTGAAAATTAAATAACCGGGCAGGCACTTAATCAATAATAATAGGGTATATTATTAGAGAGAAATGGATATTTTGTCCTGAGTATGACATTAAACTGCTTAGGCTTGATGAAACACCTAATCAATCAAAAAGTCTTTGCCAAGCATAAAAATGCAAATGACGGCAATACAGACTCGATAGTCTACGGCCTATCACTTTATTTGGCAAATTATGTAATGTCATTAAGTTAAAATATATGTATGTAGGTATATACAAAACAGTTAATAAATGTTATTTGGTGCAAACTCCTAATAATCTCCTAACATGCGTTATCTCAAACTTAGGAACTTCAATTTGTCAAGATTATTCTGTAGTTTACTAATATCTAGCCATCATGATCAAATATATTTCTCACCTGCATGGTGTGGATAGCGAGGCCAGGGCCAGTATACAACTTTTTGTGGCAAACATGACATTTAAAATGCTTGGCTTTCTGGTGTTGAATAAGGACCTTCTCCTCATCAAAATCTCGATTGCAATACCTTATTTAACAAGTTAAGATAAACAATTATAAAATAACACAAAGTTAATGAAAAACATCATAAATATACAATATATATAATATATGGATAATTAACGTGAAACCTTATATCCCTAACACAATATGATAAATTATAACAGGTTTTAATAATCTTGAAATATCTACAATAGAGAAATCGTAATAATTAACGGACAATTGCTGGTTTTCATAAAAAAAACAAAAAATTTATAAACTTTAGATTTATATTTTGAGTGAATCTGGGTTATTCAAAACCAAAGTAAGGTTCACTAAAAACTAGAAAAACAACATAAGTCATCTAAAAATATACTTAAATTCTTTTAAGAAAGAAAATCGTTTTAGAAGAGATCTTGGAGCGTTTTTAAAAGATAGAGTCTGTCTGAGGAACTTACACATATTATATAACTGATTTTTTAAATGAGAAAGAAACTTTTTATTTTTACAAACAAAACATCCGCATCGTCAGCTAAATTTTAGAAAAAGATACCAACACCATGGTTTCATTTGCTTCTTTTTCTTTCTTCCCATTTCAAATTACGAAAGTCTGAACGTCAAACTGGATAAAACACGAGCAATTTTCTTTCCTCGCTTATCTAATTTATGTGATGATGGAGATAATTTTAAACTTTAGGGAGGGTTAGTTAGTTAGTTAAAAATGACATCTCATCTCAACATTTGGAAAAGAAATGTAAGAAACTCTCTCGTTTCCATTAATTCCAATAATTAAACAATTTCAACTGCGATCGTTATATTACGTGCATGGGAATAAACGAAAAATGATGAACATCTCAATTATGTCATAATTGAAAGAAAACAAAGAAAAGTAACTGTTATTAACAAAAATTAAAACAAAACTATTTAATTTATTTGAAAAGTATTTTGTTTCGAATAAAGAAAATTTGATTATTATAGAGGACTATGACGTAAAACAAAAAATTTACTTTATTAATAGTCTAAGAGCTCACTACGGATGATTACATGTCATAAGTTATAGAATTTTCTTTGTTTGTAGGGTATTCCTCGTGTTTAGGGGACTCCATTTTGGCAGGTCAGCTGGGGCACCATTGGTGGGTTCAGACCCAAGGACCCGCTAAATTAACCCCAAATTGGCATTATATCGATGTCACAAGGTACATGGTTGAAATTTTGTACCACGATCCCTAAGTTTACTGAGATGCCGAAAATACTTTAGCATACCAAAATTTCCGGGGATTTTCCCCAGCACACCAAACCCAAAAATCCCCAAAATGGCGTCATATTTAAGCCACAAGTTATAAGGCTGAAAACTGGTAGATTTCCCCTTCAGTATTCACGTGGTATTCTTCGTGCATAGCGAAAGGTAAACAAACAGACGTACGGCGATTTCTAATACATTTCTCCTACAAAAATAAACAACAAGTGCGAGGACAAAATTAAATATGATTTACCCTACTTTATTCTAGTAAGGGAGATATTATTGGAACATTATAGACCTCGTAGATGTATACTACGTACGGTGCATACTACATCGATAGTTTGGGCCTGACTGGGGGTAGATGAAATAGAAGAAACAGGTTATATATGTCATCATGACGTGATTTATGAAAGACAACACAACAACCACATAGCTGAACTAACAACAGCATGTAGAAACAAAATAACGAGTGTTTTTAACTACTGGAATATAATAAGGGGTCCCATATAATAATATCTCACACCATCATGTCTGACTATATCAAAATTAATATTTATGAGGTTTGTTATTAAATCATGGCATAAATGCACATGGTATACAAAATATGTATACTACGAACTGTAATTGTTTATAGTAAATACTACAAAGTTGTAGTTATTTTTCTAAAAGTTTTTAAAGACATTTATAACCTCACCATTTGCACCATGATTTTCTAATAATGCACAGTCACAGTACAAATACCTATCGTCAAGACTTCTTACATTCAAGGTTATGAATGGTGAGGACGTCCAGATATGCCTGGGGATAATTGCTGCTTTGTTGGCTGCTCATCATCCAGGAAAGAAAAGGGGCAGTATTCCTTCTTTGGTCTCCCTTCAAAGACCAAGGAATATTACAAGGAATAGAAGAAGATTTTGATTGATATAATAAAGAAATACCGTGATGATGAAGGAGTCAACCGTCAAATAAAAACTGGAAGTGTTCGGATATGCTCAAGGCACTACCACAATAATGAAATTATTTCTTGTAAGAATTTATATACTTACATTTATATTTCTCTTATTTTTTTCTTTTTTCTTCATACTTATTCTCACCAAAAAATCTATACATAATGCATTTGCTCTTAGAATCAAAAATGGTCATACATAAAAGGTCATAAATAAAATAATTAATTTTTGCAAAAATGTGAAAAATTGTCAGATTTCTTAATTTTAGAAAATGTAGATTAAAAAAATGCTACTAACGTAAATATTTGGATAACGTCCTTTCACGACAAATGCCAGATAAGTCACTTATCAATACATTCTGGGAAATGTGGACTCACCAACAGTTATGTCAAATAACAATAAATGTTTGGACCTGATGATTCATATCAAATAACACCTTTCTCTTTCATAGCCCCAAAGAGAATGCTGAAAATTCTTTAGCAGGTTTCTTGGAACTTTTTTCTCGAAATAAGTATGCGTATGTATAAGTAAGAAATATTAATTCACAATGAACGCCTTAAATTATAATAGATTTAAAATGTGGACGGCACAATGACCGCCATTTATTTGTTCTCTTGTTTGTTTCTGTTTCTCTGTAGAACTTTCTTCATTCATATCTCTATATTTTTTTACACGCTTTAAACGCAACAAATTAGACTACAAATTTTTGATGTGAGGGTTTTCAACCCAACCGCCAAACGATATGCAAACCAGGAACTCTCAAAGGCATACGAAGCCAATAAAAAGGAAAAGAAAAGGCAAGCTGGTTTCACCAATGGTTAGTGAAATTACATCGCGCATCCAGTAATTTGATTTCAATGATCATTTGAATACATACCCTGCTTTTAGGCGTGTCTCTTTTTAGCCTTTTATAGTGTCCTAGTAATTAGTATGACTGCAACGATACGATCGAGATTTGTAAAGCGGCAGCCTTTCGCTATAGAAACAGGCTAAAACATTTTTAGTATGGTTTAGAAAATGTTAGAATATATTGTAAAGTTTTGCAAAAAAACAAAATTAACAAATTAGACTACCCCGTTTGAGTAACCACAATGCATTGCATTTTTAAAATTTTGAGATCTTTCAAATTAATTGCGAAAACGTCTATTGGTCAGTGGACTCTGGCACCCAGTCCTTTGTCACAAATTCGAAATTTGCTTGCCGTAGAACTAGAAAGTGGCAAATTTTAATTAGGATCTAGTTTAAAACGTTAAATGTAGATATATCTAGAATGAACGCAGTAAGCCATTTTTATTTTGCAGTCTTTGAACATATTTTAACATATACATGGAATGATTTTTACTTTTTTCGTTTTATTTGAAACAAGATAAGATAGCTAAAGCTGCTAGCTAAAAATATAGATATAGAGTCTAGCTATAAGATAATTGTTTAAAGCAATTCAACTTTGACCTAAGTTTATTTTTTCCAATGATTGATTTAGTTAACTGTAAATTGAATAGATTGATAAACAGTTTTCTTACTTTTCAGATTTCTAACTCTGAAAATTTATCACCACAAGTTCTTCGTGAAGTAGCGAAACAGCTTCATGCCCTGCAGTCTGACCCACCTGAGGGCATTAAAGTGTTTTTAAATGAAGGAGATTTAACAGATATACAAGCTTCCATTGAAGGACCAGGTATGAAAGAGCCATTTTTATGCTCTTGATACACCAGTCTGCAGATCGTGGCAGCTTTCATCGAGATCTCAGGTGCACCAACCAAATACAAGCTTCTGAATATAGCAGATTATAATAAACAAAGTCAATTTCTTTGCATTTTTAGCTAATCTATGGCTATATATTAAAAAAAAATTCTAATTTTCCCATACACCCAACTCAAAAAAATACGCTTAACGCGCCAACATTTTCTCATAACAAAACCTATTGTTCTCAGGTGCGCATTAACTTTTTTCACAACTTTATCTCGGGCACGATCTGCAGACTGGTTGATACAGCTAGGCATTATCTGTTAATCTATTTTTCATAATTCTACAAATTAATACTTGAACATTATGTTTAATTCTGGACTGGCAATGATACTACAATCCTTCCATAGTTAAGGGTTTGTAACAATATTGTGAATAAAATAAATAGATAAATTGTTTTCTTAAATAAATTAAAACAGTACGGAAGTATAATTAACAAATATTTACATACATGGAATAATTCTTTAGTCCTAAATCCTATGTGACATATATTCTTTTCTCAGGGAAGTCCTGTACAAATAAACAAAAAGTAAATTGAAGTTAGACATTATATTTAATGATAAAAAGTTAGTAGAAACAATATAAAAACAGAAAAAAACCCAATTGATACGAGATTAGAATGCAGAGTAAGAGGATGACAGAAAACTAAAATAAGATTAGGATAAAAATCTAAGTCACAAAGGTACGAAAATGAAAGATGCGCTAAAGTTCTCTACTTTATACAAATCTTCTTTTCTCGTAGTAATGCTCAGCCTGTTGGTGAAAAGTGAAAAGTGTGACTTTTGAATCACAAGATTGCAAAAATGTATAAGAGTAATTGATAGCATGAGCACAAACGTGTTCTAACACTCCACCATCTTACAAGTCAAATTCACATTAATTCAAACTGTTTTTCCGTTCCACGGCGTTGCCCATGGCAATGAACGATTTCTAAGTAAGATAAGCCAATGTACGAAATTTTGCAAATAAAAGTGTTTTTTGAAAGGAAAAAAATGAATTTCACATTTTTTTTTTTACTTTTTACTAAAGTTAATTCATATGTATAACAGAGACAAAAAATGCCCCCGCTGCAGGCATATCTGCTTCTGTTTGAACTTGATCGGGAGAAAAAGTCCTCCTTAATATGGAAGAAGTGCTTCACACCAAAGAAACATGGAATTTCATGGCTGTAATTTCTTGAGTTAACAAATTTTAATTGATATATATATATTAAACAGTGGCTATTGTTTTTTATCTTTGTCACTGGCACTTAATTTTGTAAAAATCTTGTTGATTTTTCCAAGACAGGAACATACAGGTTGTATTTGTCAATAATACTCCACTGACATCTGGGAGAGTTACAGTTAAGTGTTTTCTCAGGAAAACTGGTTTGTTGAATGAAACAAAACAAGCTATGTCATTGTAAATAATATGATATGGCACCACACAGGCAGCGGTTATGTCTGGGTTGACCTGGAGATTTAGGGTTTTGAGGTGCTAGATGAACAATTCATAATGAGATGTTATTTGTTTTAGCTGACACCCCTTACGAAGGCGGGGTCTTTAAAGTCCGTCTGGTGTTGGGGAAAGATTATCCACAATCTCCCCCTCAAGGTAAAATTAATGTTGTGTGTGCATGATGTGGCATTACTTCACCGAATATTTATAACACCAATCATAGTGGTATACTGTAAAACATGCCCTTAAGCCACCGCACAAATGTAGAAACTGAGATTGAACTTGTCAACTATTCTCCCAACCTTGCAGTATTCATTTTGTCTTTCTTGAACAACATAATGATGCATATTTGAGGGATGTGGTGAAGGAATGACTGTAAATGTAATATGTCATTGACAACAGAGGGCCAAAAACAGACCTTTGGGGGACATTAATAAGTCATTGAAAGCTATGGAAGAACGTTAGGATCATCAAGTGTTCATGAAAATTCACATTTTTTAAAGTTTTTAAATGGTTTTAATCAATATTCTATTATATATTATATTATATTTTCCAAAAAATTAAAGATTAAAAGGAGTAAGTTATTCAACTATTTTTATCAAGTTTATTTTTTCGTTAATATATATATATATCTATCAATGTTGACACTCAATTTTAGGTTTCTTTTTGACGAAAATATTCCACCCAAACGTGGCGAAAAATGGCGAAATTTGCGTCAACACTTTGAAAAAAGACTGGAAGGCTAACCTGGGATTAAAACACATTTTGATTGTAAGAAATCTAATGTAAACCTCGAGTGTTTCAAAACTGCTTTTAAACATCCGCCATTTGTCCAAACACCTCACTTCATTTTCATCATTTGCAAAGTTCACTACAATTTTATCAACACTTGTTTTTTCTATTTCTTCCTTTCCTTAATATTTCCCAACCACTATCCAACATTAAAATGAAAATGTTGCTCTTTAAAGGACTTTAATTGATATAGTAATTTGTGGAACATTAATTGTGCACATGGGTTTTGTTCAAGTGAACATGTTTGCAGTTTGGTGGCATTACCTATCAAGTCTATCATTACTATTAAGCCTGCAATCTTCTATGAAAAGTCAATTCCATGAAAACATGATTCATCGCCCTTCATCTCAAACTTGTAACAATACTTAAAATCAGTTTTGAAATTTTATTTCTTCCTATTTGGGAGGTTTCATCACATTTCATCGTCTACAAAGTTTGTTTTTTTATGAAAGAATGATACGCATTTCAATTCATGTTTAACTATTATTTTCATCTCATTACAGACTATTAAATGTTTGCTCATCTACCCTAACCCTGAATCCGCTTTAAACGAAGAGGCGGGGAAACTATTACTCGAACAATACAGCGAATACTCGAAAGAAGCACGTATGATCACCGACATCCACGCAAAACCGACACGTCAAACGTCCAGATCTTCCGACACGTCGGCCACACATAAAAAACGTGCCGCTGATAAAGCGGAGAAAAAGAAACTGGAGAAGAAGAGAGCTTTAAAACGGTTGTGATTGATTATTTCTAGAGAGATTTATTTATTGTAACCATCCTATACATGATGGTGTTTTGGACCGTCATGTTTACAACCAACCAAGTTTCGTCTTTGTTAGTGATGTGTGCGTGTTTTGTATTGTAAATATACAAATGTAACAATGAAAATCGAATAATGACAGTTTTTATAAACGAAACTCCTTGACACGATTTAAGCCAACGACTTTTTGGTACTGTTAGAAGCGTTTCTTTTCATGCTGACATTTGCTTTTATATCGGCTGGCATGCAGTTTGTAACCTGACAAATAGACTTTCTGTTCGTATGTAAATGCAAACTCAGGGCGTATTCTTTGGCCGTGTGTTGACTGTAATTTTTGAAGTATTTTGTCTTTACACATTAATGATGGTCATAACCCCTAACATCATTGGGGCAAAAAAAATGAATGTCCTGCTTAAGCCGTCGACCAACATAATTATGTCATCAGGGGTACGTTGTAATATCTCAGATCTGAATAATCCTAATGTCCTTTACAACCTTTGTCCTTTCTATAATCTCCATATCATTTACCTAGTTGTCTCCGGTTGCACTACCGCCTATACCAACCACCGTACGCATAACACTTGTTTATTAGTGTAGCTTTCTCGTCTCAACATAAATTTTTTAGTCATCGAAAACACTCACAATAATCCTCCAAAACGATTAGAAAGGTTTAAAATTGTTGCTGGCATCTGCGCCGGACGAATATGAGACCAATAGTACTCCATCTACGCCGGACGATATGAGACTTTGGAGACCAATGGAACTCCATCTACGTCGAACGAATATGTGTCGTTGGAGACCAATGGAACTCCATCTGCACCAGACGAATATGTGTCTTTGGAGACCAATGGAACTCCATCTGCACCAGACGAATATGTGTCTTTGGAGACCAATAGAACTCCATCTGCACCAGACGAATATGTGTCTTTGGAGACCAATGGAACTCCATCTGCACCAGACGAATATGTGTCTTTGGAGACCAATGGTGCTCCATCTGCACCAGACGAATATGTGTCTTTGGAGACCAATGGTGCTCCATCTGCACCGGACGAATATGAAACTTTAGAGACCAATTGTGCTCCATTTGCACCGGACGAATATGTGTCTTTGGAGACCAATTGTGCTCCATTTTCACCGGACGAATATGCGTCTTTGGAGACCAATGGAACTCCATCTACGTCGAACGAATATGTGTCGTTGGAGACCAATAGAACTCCATCTGCACTGGATGAATATGTGTCTTTGGAGACCAATGGAACTCCATCTGCACCAGACGAATATGTGTCTTTGGAGACCAATGGAACTCCATCTGCACCAGACGAATATGTGTCTTTGGAGACCAATGGTGCTCCATCTGCACCAGACGAATATGTGTCTTTGGAGACCAATGGAACTCCATCTACGTCGAACGAATATGTGTCGTTGGAGACCAATAGAACTCCATCTGCACTGGACGAATATGTATCTTTGGAGACCAATGGAACTCCATCTGCACTGGACGAATATGTGTCTTTGGAGACCAATGGAACTCCATCTTCACCGGACGAATATGCGTCTTTGGAGACCAATGGAACTCCATCTGCACCGGACGAATATGAGATTTGGAGACCAATGGTGCTTCATGTGGCGGAGTAAGTTGACTACGTTTCTTTTGAAAACGAACTCTGGCATGCCATCTATAATTATACCTATATAAATAGCTTTCTTATTTATTAATTTGTTCATTTCATTACGATTTTAATTTTTGTAAGCACTTTGTTTTGAAATGCAAGAATTACGTACCTCATGTCTGCAGCACCTGATAGGACAAGAAAAAGGTTTTTCTCCAATGACTTTTTCCTCATATATCGGGTAATATAACAGTTGTTTTTGTAAGATTTCTTCTTGAGTGGAGGATTGAGCTCAGCATGCAGTCGACATTGGTGTTTGCCACCTGTTTTTTTGCGCGTCAGTTTCTTATGTCTAGTTTTTATTTCACCTTCAGTTGGGACAATGTTCTATTTCTTTTGGCAAGCTTTGCGATGGGTTGTCCCTTCTCTCATTGAGAATTATAACACATATACGATAGATATGATAAACTTAACGCCAAACGATTGCTTTTGCTGTGCGAACTTTATTCAAAATTAACATGAAATTTAACAAAATCAGCAATTGTTTACAAATTAAAATGGCCGTTCGTTTATCAATCTCATGTTATATTTTATAGTTTCTTGAAATTGGTTGCGCTCATTCTGAGGCTATTACAGTGCCGTTACAGTGCCGTTCCCTCTGTGCCCATCACATTTAAAATAAACATTGGATTATACATTGGAATATGTTTTTACGAGGGCTGATTAAAAAACAATACAATACAACAACGGGTACGAGAAAAAATGTATTTTATTCCAACAAAGGAAATAATTGTTCGACGAAAGGAGTAGATCCTTGCTTTCTTGTCATATCCTGAAACGTAACTCAATTTGTTAATGACCATTAAAGTAAGGATTATAGCTGACATTTGAGCTAGGAGGTTTAGTGGTGAACTAACTAACAACTTCTCTGGCTTGGAGCTGGGTCGAAATAGTCGGCAAGTTCACAGTATTTGTTGACGTTTTTGGTGATGGAACAAAACGATTAACAGAACAGCTATGAATACTCTGCAAAATCTCTACGGAATGCTTATCAACAAAAATTAACAATATATTATATTAAGAATATATTCTATGAAAAAGGCTGCTGTTGCAGTGCTACTCAACAAAGCAAACGTCGAAAAACAAAGGTTTGAGACTGACAATGTCAATGAGTCGTTGAACAATTTCATGCGGATTATTCTCTGTTTTGTTTTCGGATTTTTTAAATTCGATTAGATAACGTTAATGAGATCGAAAAATTAGAATTGGTGCAAATTCTATATATTCGAAGAGTTCTGAGTGGAGAATATTTAGAAAATATCATATCCTGTGTCACATAGTCTATGACTTTCCTGCGCCATGGTTTGAAATATATCCTGTGAAAACTTTGAAAAAAAAAATGTTTAACTCAAAACGTTGTTTTATAGTAGTAAAGATTGCATTTCATAAATTCCATGTGTTTTTTTTATTATTTAATAGTAAATTTAAATAAATGTAAGTATATTATCAATAATTTAAATATATTTTTAAAAAAGTTCTTTACCCAGGTTTACCTTTTCGTATAGATTTCTTATGGAGATTAAAACAATAAAATATGTCAGTCTGGTGATTTTGATATTGCAAAATGTAGTGAACGCTGTTGTGATGAGGTATTCAAGATTATCAGAAGGCGAAATGTACTTTGCAACCGTGGTGGTGCTTTTGGTAGCGGTACCTTAATATGAATGAGTAAGAGCATCATCGCATCTGAACTTTCGTGTTTAGATTTTAAAGGTTTTGGTGTGTCTGGTCATTACGTTAGTTATGGAAAAAAGCATAAGCGGATGGCTGAGCCAATTGCGCAAGCACTTCATTGTCGAATACAAGACAATGTTGAAACTCGCCATCCCAGCGTCAGCGTTTTCTCTTCTAAACAACTTGCACTACTTGGCATTGTCTAACTTAGAAATAGCTACCTATCAAGTTACCTACCAGCTGAAAATTCTGACTACGGGGTTTTTCTCCGTAATTATACTAAAACGACAACTGAGCAAGTTACAATGGCTGTCTATGTTCATTTTGTTTGTTGGCGTATCTGTGATTCATTTGGGTCACGCGGAAAGAAAGTACGATAAGAGTCACAATTCATTTGTAGGTTTGCTAGCAGTCATAACTGGTGCTTTATGTTCTGAATTTGGGAACGTCTATTTCGAAAAGATATTAAAATCGACCGAGAGTGTGTCCGTTTGGATGCGAAACATTCAAATGGGGACGTTTACAGCATTATTTGCCCTGGTAGGCATGATAATAAACGATGGTGCTAGTATAAGAGGAAAAGGTTTCTTAAACGGATTCAATGATATCGTTATTTTCCTTGTCGTTTGGAATACTTTTGGAAGTTTGTTATTTGCAGTTGTAGTGAAATACGCAGATAACGTTTTGAAAGTTTTCGCCACCTCTGTCTCGATCGTCTTAGCGTGTGTTTTTTCCGTTCTCTTCATGGAGTTCAAAGTCACTGCCGAATTCCTCGTGGGTTCGTCGTTTGTTATTATAGCAACGTGCATGTTCAGTCGTAAGCCTGTCGAGCTTGCCAATAACAGTGAGTTACCAAAGTAGCTGATGCGCTTTCAAACACTGGTGTATATTGTATACAGTCCTTCTTAAATATCCCTTGTATGTTTGTATACAAATATATTTGTGTGTGTCTACCGGTGATAAATCTGTGTACACGCGCACCATTTCTTTACGGATACGAATAAATCAACATAATATGTTTGCTCTAATTAATTCTCCTAGAGTTACTAGGAGGTTCTCTTTCGATATGCTTTTTACTTTTTTTATGGCTTTTAGTAGCGGCTTTCGCCATGTTGGCAACATCTCTTTGCAACAATAAGAACACCTTCCAATGACTTCATTTTTTTTGGAGAGCCATCCATTATAATCAGGATTGCGTAACCATGTATCACAAAACTTTGAATCTCTTGGCATAATCTATAATTATACTAAAATTAATGTATTAGTTAACTATTATAGTTCTAAAAAGAAAACTACATTAACAAATTTTGTTATAAATGTTGTTTTATATGTAAGCGCATAACAGTAAAGCAATTAATAAAGCTAGCTTAAAAGAAATTCAGCTACCATATTATATTTTTCCTGGACAATTTTAAAAAAAGAAATTCTAGGACAAAAACCATTTTCCAGGACAGTGGTCACCATGCTTCAAGCGCAAATTCAGAGTGGTATTTGAAAGAAATTAACGACTAACTAGAGATATACAGTATATTCCTGTTAACTCGAACCACCAACGAAAATTGTTCGAGTTATCGAGCGATTTTTGTGAGTAAGTATTAGGGGATTGC
This sequence comes from Candelabrum cocksii, assembly GCA_963930725.1. Lineage (NCBI taxonomy): Eukaryota > Metazoa > Cnidaria > Hydrozoa > Anthoathecata > Candelabridae > Candelabrum > Candelabrum cocksii. Next base: position 721,446 of record OZ005672.1, on the reverse strand, counting down.
AAAACAATTCGAGTTATCCAGTGTTCGAGTTACCGGGATTACACCGTATTATTGCGTTTACCAAGCCTTCAACCGCTTTATGACAAGTGAGAGTTATCCAGTGTTCGAGTTACCGGGATTACACTGTATTATTGCGTTTACCAAGCCTTCAACCGCTTTATGACAAGTGAAATTTGATAAACAAATATATATTATATATTTTGATGAATAATGAATAAATAGCATCGATTCGTGAAAAAATACGTTTTTATTTCTTCAACTTATTCCTGAGTTCGCAAAAATTCCTGCAACAAATGGTTGTCCGGGTAACACTGTTTCATACGGCTCTTCCTCAGTTAAATTTTACAAGTCCCCTCATCACGAGGGTATAGATACAAAGAGCGCTCGAACAAAAGAAGAAAATCAATTCCATATAAAACAATTGCAATTCCGAAAATGAGCGCGAAATTAGAACTGTCTGAATTTCATTCGGTAAAATACCACAAACATCACACATTCTGGTCCGTCAATTTGCAGCATCGTGCGCTTATTTGTCGACATCTCTTTTGTGACGGACGGTCAAAACTTTACCGATAGCAATCGTGCGGCCTGTAACACGAGACGATAATCATGGTAAGCAAGGCACAAAGGGACAAATCCTGCATTTCGAACAATGACACCATTGGATTATGGAGTATTACTACTTAAATATGCCCAAAAATCTTTAAGAAAGAGAAGTTTTCACTGGCTGCATCCTTCAACAAAAATTATTCTGAGTACTTCTTATTTCACGATCCTGCTCCACTCACCCTCGTCCCTTAGTGTGAACCTTCCCATTGGAGCAAACTCGGCAAATGTTTCCAGGCATATGAGGTTAGCAGTTTTAAACCGAGCGACGGCGACAGTGTCTTGTTTAATGAACCTACACGAAGATAATAAATCACAATAAAAAACATGATGATGAGGTTTGAATCGATAGTTCACAAAATGAAGTGCGTATCAGTTTCTTAGAAGGATTCAAAGTTTTCAACTTAACAAAGATAATGGAAACATTTGAGAATATAAGCATAACAGAACGCAACAACAGCAAAATAGAGTGAAGCGAAATATCATCATCATCATTTTTCACGTCTATTTTCCATGCCAGCATGGGTTAGATAGGGTTTCAACAGATGATATTTCCCACAATTTTTGTAGGTTTAATCATTTGATGATTCATTCGGGTAAACAAAAACATACGGTAAAAAATACATAAAACACACATATGAAATTGACTACGCGAGATATTTACCTAGGTCTGGTTTGACTCTTCTCGCCGGTTTTTCTATCAATTGTATGAATTAAGCCCTAAGTAAAGATAAATTCCAAAGTTCTGTTAAAAACAACAAAGCGATGATTGATTCTAGTTCGTTATCAAAATAAAAGTTATATTATCGAGGATGTATTGAACATTAAATTGACAGTTGGTTCCATGTTACACCAACACAGATTGAACCACGTGGTAAACATGACACAGTCCACATCAACAATAACAACTCACTACAAGTATGACTTCCTCCACGGCGTTGTGAATATGAAGCACCGCTTTGTAACCTGCGCAGATAATCGACTTGTGTTCAAGGATGACGATCTGCGCGTCAAAAATATGACCGGCATTGCACAGATGTTCGGGATGACAGAGCACGAACCCCGGTAGAACCTCGTCCTCTTCCACACCAGCCAACTTCAATTTGATGTTATCACCCGCACGACACATTGCCTTCTCGTTCTCGTCAGCTCCTGTGATCCCAATGATCTTCACTGATTGTTTGTTCGGCATCAGAGTGTAACTATCACCCTTACGAACTGTCCCTGACTCTACTTTGCCAATGACTATTGTACCCATGTCCTTGTAACGCTCACTGACTAAAATTTTCACCGGTTTGTCTGAGGGCCATTTGAAATCTGGTAATTTGTCCAGGTAATCAAGAAATGTAGGACCTTGGTACCAATCACACAAGCCTGGTTCAGGTTTCGATTTCAAATTCGCAGCGGTAAATCCAGAGCAGGGCATGAACTGCATCTCTATAAGATTTACGGCTCTTTATTTACAATTTAACATATTATTTTAGACTTTTTAACTACCTTGCGATTTGAAACCAGTTTTCTTCAGAAACGGCGTCAACTTTGTCACTATGTCTTTGTATCTGCGAATATCAAAAAGATCAAACAAAGAACAAAGGTACAAAATATTCAATTTTTTCGATAACGAATGTCAAAACTAAATTAATAAAAGAAAATGACAAACACCTAAATAAGTGTTGGGTTAATATTACTATTATTATATATTATCCCTGTTTTACGAAGCATTTGTGCGTACATTTGTTTACCAATTTTATTTTTTAGTTTATTGTACATTTTCAATTTTTAGTTTATTGTACATTTTTAAAAACAGCCATTTCATTGATAATAGTTATAAAAATTGATGAAAAACACTGTATAAATATTACGTAAACAAATAAAGAGAATAAATCAATCAGCAACCTCTCTTCATTCCACATGACTGTTGGGTCATCCATTTTATTCACTAATATTATAAGGGATTTTACTCCGGCTGTTTTCACAAGCATCGCGTGTTCCCTGAAAATTAAAATTCTGAATAAAACACAAATCGCTTTATTAGCTAACATCAGAGGCAACATGACATGACTGAAACTTATTGCCTCTCCTACATTAATTCAATAAAATACGATTGTCAATACACGCTTTTTTTTATAAGCATAGACTTGATTCGGCCAGGGTCAAGAATTCTTAACTTTTAACATCCAAATCAGGCTGAAATATTCTTATTTATTCTACTTAAAATAAGTTGTATTCTTATTTTTTGTTCCATCAAAATTTCTTAATCTTCTTCTTTTCGAGTCCATAAATACACATATACAAATACACATCAAATATACTTGGCATATTTGCTATGGTGGTAGTAGGTATTTATGGTGGTGTCAGGATTAGTTCGACTGAATAGCCTATCCAATGCTGCTTGTGTTCATAAACACGAAAGCTCCTAACATGGCATAGATGCGATGTAATGGCACAGGCTGACACAGGTTGTACCAATTTACAGCTTGATTGGTAGCAGCAGGTATAATTGCCGACCTGACCAGAATTTCTTAATGAAGTTTTTTCTTCTATACTGCATACATGTTTTGATCGCGTATGTATTTATAGAAGACATTGCACAACTTGTCACAATTTATAAATACATATTTTATTTTCTTCTACTTTAGAGGCAGAAACTTTCGCGGGCATTAACTTTCGCGTGTCAAAAAAAAAAACGCAAAATATTTGACAAAAACTTTCGCGTTTGGCAATTTTTGGAACAAATTTTGCGGAAAAACTTTCGCGAATTCAAAATAAGGTTCTCGTATTCGCGTGAAAAAACTTTCGTGAATGGACAAAATCCAAGAAAAATTTTTTATAGTATTGCACGCTTTCTTCAGAACATTATCGTTCTTCCTTAGTACAAAGAGTAGTTGAAATAGAATGTAAAGCTGTGATCGAAACACGAGCTACTATTCTTCAAGCAAAATTAACATCAAGTTATTTAGATCTAGTTAAGGACCTCTACACGGAACCAACAGAAGACATTACGGTTGGAAATCTGTTCAATTTTGTCTGGACGTTGCCGCCTACAGTCGTTACACCGCAAGCCCCCGGCAAAAGGAAGAAAAAGTCTGCATCCAAAAGCACTACTGTTTCAAATAATGAGGACATCCGAGAAATGCTCACAGCTCCAGAGAAGAAAAAAACACCAAATGTTATTGTAGTTGATGACGATTAAAGTAGAAATAAATCATTACTTTTGAAATTTGTCCCGTTTTTATGCTTTTTTTAAGGTGAAAAACTTTCGCGTTTTGAAAAATATCCATGATTTCGCGTGAAAAAACGTTTGCGTTTTGATGATTTAGAATTTCCAAAGGCATAAACTTTCGCAAAAGTGACCAAAAAACGCAAAAGTTCCTGCCCTTAAAGTATCAGCTTTTGATACACAGTATCAAACACAGTAGAATTTTCACCCTGCTATTCTTATAAAGCGTATTCCTATAAAAAGAAAAGCTTGTAACCATAACCATATCTTTGTCACCTTGTTTGTCCTCCACGCTCAAATCCGGTTTCGAATTCCCCTTTTCTCGCTGAGATAACAAGAACAGCAACGTCGGCTTGAGCAGCACCGCCAATCATGTTTGGTACGAAGCTTTTATGACCGGGAGCATCAAGCAAAACAAAATGTTTGGATTCTGTATCGAATGATGCTCGTCCACATTCCACCGTTTTACCCTGAAGATTTAAATCTTTCCGTGAATAGTTAATAAATTATATACTAAAAGTTTACACTGTCAATAATTTCAAAACATGAATCTGACAAATTTTAAATTATTAACGATAAATTGAATGTTTTAAACAAAACAAAAAAAATTGAAAAAATGGTAATTCACACTTCAATATTTTCGCAAAAATATTTTGAGTTAGAATGGAAATATTATAGCCTCCATTTTCCAAACTCTTTAATTATTCTTATCTCTTCAACCTTTAGTAGGGTCATTATCTACAATTAACAAGTCACCTTGTTCCTTTCTTCAAGATTTGTATCGAGCGCCCATGACAGGTACCTATATTCAAGAAAAGATAATGTATGATCGGTTTGCTTTGAAATCCACCTCCAATTGAGTTAATTTATACTTGTTTTAAACTAAACAATATCATAAAAAATATTGGACTTTTAGAAAACTGTAAAAAAATCCTACACAGAGTAGAGGACCACAAGTAGTCTAGGAGGTTATGATAGAACAAGCATAGGAGGTTATCATAGAACAAGCCTAGGAGGTCGTCATTAAAAAAGTCTAGTAGGTCGTCATTGAACAAGACTAGGCTATCATAGAAGAAACAAGAAATAAACTATTTACCAAGTTTCTCTGTTCTTTTCTTTTGCTTCTCTTTCATATTTTTCAAGAGTTCGTTTGTCGACCTGACCTGTTTGAAATCTATAAGAAAATACAACTTCATATTTTTATTTTTATTTTTATTTTAAACATGTAACAAATGTAATAATATATGTGCCCTGCATTGAACACGTTGCCCACAGGAACATTTTTAAATTTTAAACTAAAAAACGATTGGGTTGCATCAAAACTCACAATAATTGTCCTCCAATTGTTGATTTACCAGCATCTAAAAAAGTTACAAGGAATAAAATTACCGGAAGTCATTTTTAAACATACTTCGCTGATTGTCATTTAGCCAAATTCGCAAACAGATGCCGCAAAAACAATATGAATTTCGTGCAGGGCTTCAAATAAGAAATATTGAAGGTATTCCGCAGAGCAATTGATGCATTTCTCAAAAGTATTGTACCTTTTGCTATCCTTTTGCACTTACACTTTTTGCACTTTGAGCTTACGAAAAACAGTTTGCATATTTTTTTATGCAAGAAAAAATGAATGGAGACATCAGGTTTTAGCTTACCAACGTGTCCAATGAAGATTATGTTTATGTTATCTTTTTCGTCTATCTCAGGTTCAGGAGATGGAGGCTTTGATTCTTTTTTAGATTTATTTGAAACAGGCGACGGGGTATCAACTTCTCGAGATAAGTCTATAAGAGTTAAAGAGAAACAATCAGCAAGGAGAAACGAAAATACACAATGTACATTATGCTAATGGTATGTACCAGGTTTTTGTTCTGGTTTCGATGGAAGACTATGTTCTTCAATATTATCAAGTTCCTCAATAGAAGCGTCGTCCCAGTTATCAGATGTTTCTGAAACAGAAACAAAAACAGTCAGATTTTCACTGGCTTCTGTCACATTTAACTAAAGAAGTTAGTGAAATTATTAATCTACTTACCATCTGGAGAAGATTCATTGGTCTCAGCTGTAGGTGTTTCCAGGCCAAGTGGTTCTTTGGCGTAGGAAGGAACAAAGGCTATTGCGTTGACATTCGGTACAAAAGGTTTTGCTCCAACACTTAAACTTGACATTCCGACAGTGGCTTGGTTACATGAATTAGACATATTGTGTAAGTTGAAATATTTAGCTAAAATCAACACTTCAAAATTAGGAATATCAACATCCGCCGATAGCGCAATAGGAAATAAAAACATTGTATTTCATCAAAAATAACCGTAGCCCAAATGGGAGCAATTAAATATACTAAAACTGGAGGGTCAAGGTCTTCGCGATTAATGAGCGTTATATATAAGTAAGCCCCAAACGTCTGTCTGTCTGTGTTGTCCTCCTTCAGCACTCTAGGTGCCATGGAGTTGCGCCATTGAATCGAAATCCAATGAATGCCGCAAAACCAAATTTCTCCTGCGTCATCTTCTTTACCTGCTCCAAAGAAACACCCAACATCTTTGAAATATTGATCCAGGGATCTCGGTGGTATAGTCTCTTGGATTTTGCAAATAGCATTTTCTTCGTCATTATGCTGTTATCACATCTGCATATGTGGCCAATATATTTGAGATATTGTGCCCGGACAACATTGTACAAGTAGTTTGTCTTGTTGATCGAGATTATATCTGTATTTCTATATTTAAAACGATACTCTGCTTCCACATTTCCTGATGGTGTCTTGTCCACCCTCCTTTCACATGATGTCTTAAGAACTCTATCCATGTGCTTTCCAGCTTCTTGAGGTCTTTTTCATGAACATACAGCGATTGAGTTCCATAGATGAGCCGCAATCTTACACACGCCTCTAGAATCTTACGCCTTGTTCTCATGTTGATATTGTGGTCTCTGAACACATTACCCATTTCATGAAAATTTCCAACTGCTTTGGAGATGCATAGTTCTTTGTATATCACACGGTCCTTGTTGCTAAGGATCTGACCTAAGTACATGAACTCACTAACGTTTTCTATAAGTTAGCCTTCTCATAAATTTATTTGTTTATATTTGATTTGTATATATATATATATATAGCTATAATTTTTAACTAATTTTTACTGACATTTTATCAAAACAGGACTCCATTGACAACAGTATTTTCATTTTATATGTATATAACTGACGGATTATCCTGTATAAATATTCGTGAATAATAATAATAATAATATGACATTTCCACCAATTGAGAATAACAATGGTAACTCTGCTAATTCGCTGTTGTTGAAGACTTGTGTTTTGGTTTTCTTGAAGGATATTGTGAGACCGAATCGCTTACATACATGTATCATTGATTATATTCAAGATCTTCTTGGCCTCAGTACTATTCTTACAGAACAAAACCAAGTCATCAGCATATAAAATCCATCGAATGATCTCTACCCCTCTCAATGGTCCTGTAGCTGTCTGTTTACGATTAGAGCATTGGTGTGAAACTGTTTGTCAATTTCGTCGGCTGCTACTTTGAGCACGTAATCAAAGTAGTAATTGAAGATACACGGGGACTCCTGGACTTGTCTACAACCAACTAATCCGTTGAATTTCTCCTTCATACCAAGTATTGAGGCTGTTTTTCCCTCGTACATTTTATGGACAATTGTAATGAGGTGGTGAGCTCCTGTTCTGAGTCTGAGAACTCTAAACAGAAAGTCTCTTGGTATATGATCGTATGCTGTTGTGAGATCTATATAAACAGCAATGAGAGTTCCATTTGTCAATAACTGTCCTTAAGATGAAGATTGCATCAGTGGTAGACCGGTTCCATCAAAATCCAAATTGTGCCTCACTAATGTGACTTTCATATGCCTCTTTTAGTCTGTTGATAATAACTTTCAAAAATATCTGACTCATGTTGGCACCAATTGATAAACCTCGTTAGTTCTTGGCATAACTCATTACAACCATCTTGAAAAGACATGTGATAGATGAGTGCAACCATGCTATAGGGACTGCAACTCGGGTCCATATGAGTCTAAACAAAGCCAAGAGGACATTCATGAAGTGTTCACTAGAGTTGTATTTAACACCTTCCGTCTTCATCTTATCGGTACCCGAGCTCTTGTTGTTCTTGAAGGTTTTGTTCACTTTTTCTAGTTCATCTTTGTCTGGTGGATCTTCTTTGATGCTGATCTTTGGGTCATCAAATTGTGGAAAACGTATTAAATTTAACTTAATGTGACATATAATCATTTTTTACTACGATATTGGGAAAATAAATCCAATCAATAGCTCCAAAATGATGATTAAAGGAAAAATCCTTCTTAAAAATGAGATTTTTGGTAAATCACCTTAAAAATGGTGGAGCAGAAACTTCTTATAGTTAAAATAACACCAGAAAAAAATAGAAAACCATGGCTTGCTAAACCAAGGATCTCCTTTTTATAACTCATTCCTAAACATGATAATAAATGTATATATATATAATTTGAGATTGAGTTACGAATTCCATTTGTATTTACTTACACAGCAATTATTAATATCTATGTGTTATATATACAAACAATGCATGATCCTAAACATAAACATTTCTAATATTTCACCAGAAAAAGCTACGTACTATCATAGCTTGGCTACCAAGGTCTGACCTAATTTATAAAAAAAATAAAAGTCCCTAATTTACGCTAAAATTTATCCAATTCATATTGTATATATGATCCCAAACAAAATATTCCACGTCAATTTCTTTCAATCGCTTTCGTTAAACAAGCTTATTAACACGAAATATTTTGCCGGTTTCGCCACACATGTACGTACTACGTTTTCACGAGACACTCAATTTATGGGTCAACTCTTTATAGTTTTAGTTTCGAACATACGTCCATGTTTGTATTTTTTTATGTGTTGAAAACTTGGCTCGCTTACCTTTAAACATTTTCTTGTAGGAACTTGAATAAACAAGTTTAGAAAATTATAACAATTTAAAGATTTCCTTGAATAGCCCTAGCAAACGCACCAACGTCCCGGTGTCGCAGTAAAATAGGACCCGTGAAAATAACACTTTTGAGTCTAGTTTTCCCGGGAAATATGAACCTTTTGAGTTTAAATTTAGAAGGAAATTATCGAGTGTGGATCGTTAAATTAAGACTCCAATAATCTCTTGAAATCGAAAGATCATTTCGCTAATGGTCAGAATTAATTTCGCGGGGTCTTAATTCCCCGCTACATCGGGGAAAGGTTCTAAGCAAGATAAGTCAAATTCTGCACAAGAAAACAGTTCTATCGCAGAAGTAAGAAGTCGGTTGAGAAGAAAAATATCGTTTGTTTGTTCGATTGGAATGGTAGTCGATGTATTCACGAAAATCCGATGAAGTTGAGAATTTCTTGAGTGACATCCACACGTGTGAAGTCCGCGCAAAGATGAACAACTAAAGAGAGGGTTCTTTTTTCAACTTTCTAATCGTGAACTTCACTAAAATAATATATACAAAATATAATATATTTGTAAGTTCATGCGTGATGTAGTGTAAATATACATATCAATAGGTTGCGTGAATATCTGTAACGTGATTGGCTAATCACGAGGAATGCGTGAATATCTGTAACGTGATTGGCTAATCACGAGGAAATATATATCATATTTCGGAGTGCAAAACACAATATTTATTCTTGATTGGCTAAAAAGGAGTGCAAAATTCAATATTTTTTCTGATTGGTTAAAGCAACTTTTTTTTGCCTAAAGGCTCGTTAAATATTTTGAAAAAAATATTTTTCTCGTATCTCGCGATAACTACTACATATAGTTTTTAAGTTGTAATATTTAATGAAGGAAAATTGTATATATATATAAAAAAAAAAAACAGCATACATTAAATGAATGTTGTAAATGATATTTTCCACGTTATTTGTAAGTTTCCATTAATCCAATAAATAGTTTAATTTTTTTATATATATATATATATATATATATATTTAAAAGCACGAAGGCATTCCCGGTACGCATACAATTCTCTCAATATTATTGGCATGATTATTACCCTACAATTCATTCAATTCATTCAGAAATAAAATTTAAAAAACCATTTTACTCATATCAAATTACTCGTTTCTTATTTGTATATTGAGGTCATTGTTATCAATGTCCCTTATTGTTGCAACTTTTATACTTCTAGAACCTCTCAAACATCGAATTGTTGATCGTAATAGCGAAAATGAAATCAGTGTTCTAATGTTGTTCGTTGCAATTGAGGTTGCAATCTTCCGCTTGTCAGCAATCATTTCTGCAAGTCTTTTGTAAAAACGAATGCATTCTTTCCCCATGCTGCCATTTGCCGCAAAAACCAAAGAAGTCAACGAACCATTCTCGACTCAAATACCACGTTCGCCATAATGCCGTTTTTTTTGTTTTCATTCGATCTGAAGCATTTCTTAATGTCCAGTTTTAATGTCTCTGAGCAAAAAGATTGAACATTAAAAATGCTCTTTGACCAGTTGTCCAGAAGTTGAGTGCACTGATATCAAGTCGAGCTTCCATGCTGTTGTTTGCCTGATGTGGGAGTGTTCAATTCCAAAAGAATCAGCACTTTTCTCACATCGACACAAACCTCATTCAGCAATTCTGCAGTGATATCTTAAACTTCATTGTGTCTCAATGTTACGAAGAAGCCGCCTTTCTTGCAAGATAGTGCATGAGCGATGTCGAAGGAAGATCCACAGATACATTGAGATGGAACTTTATCTAGTGGCCAATCGTATCGAATACGAATCGCGTTCCCATTCCTGTTTCGTCAGCTCGTAACCGAGATCTTTAATGGGTATCGTTGTTAACCAATTCAAAACCCCTTTTTGGTTGACAGTTTCCATTTTCCATTTTGTTCTCTCAACTGACGTGTTTAGGAACTGTTGGAGTTTCTTTTAATATCTCCCACGTTCCGCTTTGATTTGGTTTCTGTTACTACTTTCACTGTCGTTTGTTCCAAGGATCAGGTTTTGCAGATTTATTGTTATCTTCGCTGAATCTTGGTGGTCCATCGCCGCTGCTTTGGAGAAGACTTTTAATCCCAAGCCACCAAGGCGAGATGGCAGTGATAACAACTGTCGTTCTGCATCATTAACTATATGACCGCCAGTGAGAGCCGGAATAGTTTAAAATTCCGTCTAACTTCATGTATTCTTTTGAATGTCATTAATTTATTACCAATTATTATTGCCAGTGTTAAGCGGAATCCAATTTCTAGGGGTGGCTTTTGAATTATTTAGACATTGATTTACTTTCTTAGGAACATTTATATTTAGAAAGATTTTGCGACCGTAATGAATATCAAAATGAATTTAGATATTATATTTCAAGAGTATACGAATTTTCAAAGAGAATAATAATAATAATTATTATAATTAATTATAATTTTTTAGAATGATTAATACTTTTTACGAATTGTGGCAACCTGTATGAATAATGATTTTATATATATATATGGAATGTTATGGAGAACTGGGAAACTGATTCAAACAACTCTCAGGTCTCTCTCTCTCCCCCTTTCTATACATTTAACGTCGATTTTCCATGCTTATCAATTTTCAAAGAGAATTAATACTTTTAATTCTAATCTAATTGTAATTATATCCATGAGAAATATGGGATGAAATAAAGTGATTTTGGGCCATTTTCCAATGGGTCCTGGGCACCAACCCCCTCATTTTAGAGAAGCTGACAAAGAGAAATTTAATGTAAAGAAACTATATAAATGGGTAAAACCTTCTGAGGAAAATAGGGTGAAAAAATCCGTCACCAGCTCCTGGACTATAGGTTAATATTCATTCCACCGAGCGACTGCGTTGCAAGAAAAGACAAAGCTCACAAACTTTTTTATTACTATGATACATTACTTATGAAGGTTACTGTCTAATGAACTGTTACTGCTTGCGTCGGTTACGACACAATAACGAGACAATTATTTGTGCGTTTATTAGCTTCTTCTCAAAGCTTCTAGCTTCTTAGGTGGTAGTTGGGTTAAACCCTGGTGAAATACCACCACTCCTGCTGCTATTGGTGGCTTATGTCATTGGCTTTCCCCACCAGGCAGGATGCTTCAGGTATCCTTTCTTAACCTAATGGCAAAGGAGAGAAAGGTGAAACTTCCAATACACAGGACTCTGTAGGCCCTGTTTTTCCTGTGTTTTTCCTTCTAAAAAAAAAAACAAAAATTAAGATCATAAGCGAGACAATAATCATACAAGTTCAAGTTATTATACAACAATACACTAAAGGTAAATTTTTGGAAAAGCAATATCTATAAAACGTCAATCATAATGTTTTAGCATAAGTTTTTTTCAGCACAACGGTTAAGTAATCGTATGGTTGTAAAAACCTTCCATCTTCACTTCGGGGGATTTTCATTTTACCGTCTCTCACACGATCCCGAAACTGTTTGGACAAATCTTTAAACTCAAAGACGTGTAAACAAGAAGCCATCCCATCTAAAACTTCTTCCAAGGTTCCGTCAAGCGGGATATTTACATAACCTTCTGTGATCTTAACCACTTCAAATCCAGTATCTGCTGCAATCTCGCAAATCTCTTCTTTGTTTAGAAAGAAAATATTTTCATGCATATGCTTATAATAGCTCTTGTCTAGACTTAGAAACATATTTTCGGAGTATCTAGGCATGCAATGCAAAGTTGCCGTAGTGAATAAACCTCCTGGTTTTAAAACTTCATAGATCTTTTGAAATGTTAATTTCTTTTCTTCTTTTCTCATCCAGTGTATTACAAAACAGGATACAACTAGGTCCAAATCTGCTGCTAGCGTGTGTACGTCACGTCCGTAAGCTTCTTTAAAGGACATGTTTGACGATTTTCCGTATAACTCCTTCGCTGTGCTGATCCTTGCAGCGATGGGATCAATACCAATCACATGACCATTTTCACCGACCTTTTCGGAAAGTATTTTGGTACTGTTTCCAGTTCCACATCCCACGTCCATGCACATCCAACCTTGTTTAACATCAACATGTGAAAGCATATCAATAAATATTTCTTTTTGAACCTGCTGACTGTATATTTCATAAACTCTTGCTGATGCCATAATGTTAATTCTTTTCCTGGCAACAAAATATACATGAGATAATTTTGATTTTAATGACATCTTGATACAAACATCAGACTAATGAATACCTACACTAAGCAAGTCGAAATATCTATCGCAGAATAAAATCATACGAACGACCATAAATATGTTTATTAAATATTGAACAAACGTTCGTTAAATACAAACATAAACCAAATTATAATTTTAGAAATTTTGATGCTATACCCTCTCCTTGGGCAGATTTTGTATGTATATTATAAAATGAGTTTACGTATACAAATATCTCTGTAAAACAATACCAGAGTTGTTTCCTACGATTGTTTCGGCATACTCACACTTTTACAATGAAAAACATAATAAACATTGCACACACGTTTGTGTTGTTTAGACCAACCACAGTATAGTCACTATGACATTACACAATATTGTTTAAGCTTTATAAATGTTCTATGCATTTCATCCATATAAGATATCTAAATCACATTCAAGCTAATCGGAAAAGATTAGCCGATGTCAATATGTTTAAACAGAATTGGGTCAATTTTATCTTATAATAGCGTCTACGACCTATTTAGCGCATACAAAGAAATCTATACAGGTAGTTCGACATCTACGATTATGACTGTGCACAGGTACAATGAACAGTAAAACTGAGACAAGAAAAACATTCCGATACTATATTATTTTATACTAGCAATAATACCCGCGTGCAAAATAAGACCCGCGTGCAAAACGCACTCATTACTTCTATGAAAAAGAATAACTGTTGTGAACTTGCATTTCTGTGTTTGTATATAAATTGCGTGTCTACCCGCGACAATCTTTATATATAAACCTTGAAAAGTCAGTTCCAAGGTCAATCTATATATTAAAACCTTTAAAAGTCAGGTTTTAAAATGTTTTTGCTCCGCTTAAATTCATCCTCTTGTTGTAAAACGTTCTTAAGATGTTTGACGCAATAATTTTTGTCTACAACAGTGCATATGCACGTGCAAATTTTACACATCATTTTTTTCAAGTAGTGAATGTAGTCTCATTTTGTTATGTTTGAAATAAAGGAGATTTTTGGGCATGAGCCTCTTTTAATTACTCCCATGTGTTTTAGCGACTTTCTTTTCTCTTTTTATGCCACTTCATATGTGATTGTCAAGAAAAAGTATATATAATATATATAAAAAAATAATTGTTTGTACGCTTTTTGATGTGTTAATTAGTAACATTTCATTATAATTGTTGCAAGAAAGTCGGACTGTTTGGTAATCGAAATCGAAAGTGAATTATATTCAGGAACAGTAATATCATTGTATAAACTAGTAATAAGACCATTCATTACTTCGAAGAGAAAGAATAATTGTGTCATCCCGCCTTTATGAGTTTATAAATATATTCTCATTGCCCAAGTAAGATGTTAAAAGAAATTTTGGTACTAGATTTGAAGGCAGCATCCTCTAATTAATAAATGTCATGTTTGTTGTTGTATTGGTAGGAGTGTCTTTTTTTTTTTTTTTTTTTATTGGAGATTGCTCAAAACAAGGCCTAAAAGGCCACTTGCGAGTAAAGAGCTACAGGAGAAGTTAAGCAGATTTAAGGTAGCGATGAACATTAGATTTGAACAGTTGAAGGTTAAATTCAGGAGGAAAGCATGTAGATGGAAGTGAGTTCCAAAGTCTGGACGTACGCGGAAAAAAACTGTTTTTATAAAAATCCCTACGACAATTTGGAACACAAACAGTCCATTGGTGAGACGAAGAAGACAACCTAGTAGAACGGAGAAAAATTTTGAGAGAAGGTGTAAGAGATGATAGTTCGCTTGAACAACGACCATAAAAAAACTTGTAGAAGAGACAAAGAGACGCTACGTTCCGCCGGTGTGAAAGGGAGTCCAATTTCAAAGAAAGGTTTTTGCCAATTGCGTTGCAAACACGCCGTTGAACACGGTCTAACAAATTCAGGCAATTTTTTGATGCACCTGCCCATATGTGGCAGCTGTATTCCATACATGGACGAATTGATGATTTGTATAAGTAAAGGACGCATTCAGGAGTGAGGTAATTCATTTCTCGTAAAAGAGAACCAACCTTCATAGCAGTTGATTTAGCTATATTTTCAATATAAGATCGCCATGAGAGGTCGCTGGTAAATATAAGACTAAGAAGACGAAATGAATTGTCGGTGGTCGAGATCGTGCGTTGCATGACGCTGTTAAGTCAACGTGTCACGATGATGAAGACCGGGGAGAGAGGAGGGCTGTGTTAAAGAGAAGAGACAAATTTTTTGGTGTACAATGTTTTTTAGAAGATACATATTTAACTAACCTTTGTCTATTTATTTGAGATACAACAATTACAAATCAAATCAAATCACAGACCTTGGTCATGAGCTCTATTTTTTTCATTGTTTTCCTCTTGTTGTTTTTTACAGGGTCTGTGTGTGTTTGTCAAATTTGAATAATTATTGTTAACAAGAACAGTGATATTATTATACGAGCAAAATGTAAGACCCGAAGGCAAAATACGCTCACCATGCGATT
This sequence comes from Candelabrum cocksii, assembly GCA_963930725.1. Taxonomy (NCBI): domain Eukaryota; kingdom Metazoa; phylum Cnidaria; class Hydrozoa; order Anthoathecata; family Candelabridae; genus Candelabrum; species Candelabrum cocksii. The sequence continues at coordinate 705,987 of OZ005672.1, read as the reverse complement.
TCGGTAGAATTTTAATATGTTATTAGTAAGGTAAAAATGGTACTTTCCTGAAAATTTCAGCCTGATACCTTTTTTGAGGTTTCGATTGATTTAGGCCCAAATCTTTCGGACTAGAGTGCAAAATGCCCTCATCACTACTTTATTGCCATTACTTCAAAGAATAACTTTGACAGCCTGCTGTGTTTCTATATAGATATATACCTGTTGTGGTGTATTATTTAAGGCTATACCGTTTTTTTGCGCGCCAAGTCATAGTCACACCAGGTCACACCAGGTCACACCAAGTCACACCAAGTCACCATTCATATTTACTCAGTAGGTTAGAAGAAAGTTGATTAAAAGTTGGCAAATTCCAAACTTAATTTTTCTCTAAAAATTAGTTAGATAACTCACAAAATTGTATCACTTCTTATCAGCATTTATAAAGTTGAAATCATAAAGAATTCTCAGTATAATAACATTCGAAACGTTAAAAAACCATATTTCAAAATCTCACATATTTGACTGCAACTTTTCTAGCACTGTAATGTAATAACGGTCGCCGTGCAATAACAGTCGCCTTTTTGTTTACATTTCTCATTTATCCAGTTTATATTTTTCGAATATTTTTAAAAAAGTTTCAACGTGCCAACATAGTCTTAAAAAAGAGTAGTCTGGAGACTGCGCGCGTTCTGTCGTGAAGTAACTTTGACACCTGCAATAACTTGAAACCTTGTTTACTTTTGGAAAGGCAAGACAAGTTATATTAGTTACAGTTCGTCCGTAAACACAAAATTCTGTTTTTTACAAAATTTATTATTTATGGACGAAGATTATTTTTTAGATAGAAAACTGCCTGAAGTTTAAAGTATACCCAGCGGGTAGCAATAAAATCGCAAAGCGAAAAATCTTCCGCGCTTTGAAGCACTATGAGTTAGATGGAAGTATGTTCTAAATACTGTTTCGGAATAATCGGAAAACTTCTGTAGGTACATGCCTTTCAAAAAGAACTAAATAAATACAAGATACACATTTTTAACATACGTCTGTTAATGATAACTAACACTTATACTTTAATCAATTTATGATTTAAAAAACTATTTAACGAACTTTTGATACTTAACGCCCCCCAAAATTAAGAAACTACAACTACTAGGGCCTTTGTTTAGTTTCTTATAAAAAAAACATGTAGCAAGTTATTTAAATATCATCTTTTTTGCCTGCATTATGTAAACATTTTGGATCTTCATGAAACACATTTATCCACTTTGTTTACAAATGAACGTCACGTGCTAAATGAATGAAGATCTAAAAACATTTCTCAAAATGTTCAATTGAACAGCGTCAAGTATAGAAAATAAATGAAGATAATGCTAACATCAGAATGTTAAATAAAGGGTTTCCTTAAGGTCGTTCTTCGTTTCAATAAAAATAGATCACCAAATTCTTTTAAACTACAACCTCATCAATAGGCTCGTGTTAATGAGCAGTCCCTATGTGCATTCCATGTTGTAGTTTAGATGTCGAAGGTTCATCATGTTTTTTTAGATCCTTCCGATTAAAATCTTAAATGCCAATCAAAATTCCTCCGATGTGTTTACATTTATCGAGACAATTCAAACCGGCAATAGCGCAATGGTAATGGCGTTCGGCTCTTAACAGAAAGGTTCTGGGTTTGAGACCACAAAGTTGTTTAGTAAATGGTTATGAATAAAAAAACGCCGTATTTCATCAAAAATAACAGTAGCACAAATGGGAGCAATTAAATACACTAAAACTTCGAGTTGAGTTCTTCATGATAATGCTTAATAAGCGTTCTGGAAACCTCGCTAAAAACAAACAAACTGGTGCCAGATGGACGTGTACACGCACGTCTTTTAATAGGTCTTTGCAACATGTTTGTTTCATTAGAGGACTTATTTGAAAATAATAAATCCTTGCGACATTGTAGTTCAAAAGTAGATCGGGAAAATCAACAATACTGTTGTGTAGCGAAAAAAATGTATTTATGAACAAATATATGTAACTGGCTGAGCCACCAAACATTGCCTGTGTTTGTTTTAATAGATCGCCTTTTAGGAATCTACTCTCTCGCATATTGTGAGTTCCACTATAATGCTGGAAAGTTTGTTTTGAAATTGTTCAAAAAACCTTTGATAGAGAGCGCTGGAAAAATGGGCCAATCATATCTATTACAAGTTCTTTTTCATGGTTTTGATTATCCTATCTCATTGTTGTCAAATAATCGCTAAACGTCATTCTCGTAAACTTAGCGGTCGCGAAAGTAACTCTTTACGGCACATACTGTGACACAAAACACTGTAACTTGAAGGTGCTCTGATTTTCTCTTTTTCCGTTCAATTACAGATTGTCATAAGTTATTTTTCTGCACATTAAATAACAAATTTTATAATATATTACTATATATAATATATCAACTTCAATTGTTAACTACAAAACATAAACTTGCAAAAAACGAATTGTCGTGTCAAAGAAATCCTTTGAGAAGAATGTTTTTTAAAAAAAGAAAAATTTAAAGATATAGTTTCATAGAATTAAAAGATTTGATAGAATCTGGGGTTGATTTTGTAGAGATATTTAAAACGTTCAAATGGTGGCTTTAATTTCACTGACATTTAGGTGATCCTCTAACAGACATCTTCCAACATAAACATACTGTATATCTTCGTTCAACCAAATAACTATTTCCCTTTTTTCTCCAACAACAGCCACAGTTTTGTAACCACCATCAAATTTTGACACCTGTACTTTGCAACCAACAAAACGTACGTTAAACGATATGTAAACACATAATATTTTGACGGTGTATATCTTGGTCAACTTCAGCTTTACCCACGCATTTTTAGCTTTTTTTGTTGTTGTTCTTGTGGCGATATCTCCATCAATCACAGCCCTTGCTGGTCTGTCTGGCGTACTGAGCCCGGATACAGTAACCTTTCCTTCTTGAGCCACATTATTGCCAACTGAACGTTAAGAAGTTATAAGTAAACATAAAATATACCAGAAAGTAATACACTTTTCAATAGACTAGAGTAGGTGACTGCGATGATGGGGCAGTACTGATGCTCGAAAAAGGCCGAATACCAAACATTCAATGTACAAGGAAATCATTTGACTGCAAGAAATAAAAAGAAGTTCAACTAATTTCGAATAAATTGATGCCAGATTGAAAGTTCTGAAAAACCTAGCGGTAAGTAACGCTCTAGCTTGGAATCAAATATGGAGTTCGAAAATGGCATTGAAAATAACAGTTATGCTACTTAGTAAAGTCGAGAGAGTATTGTTATATGGTTTGGAGATTTGGACGTTTACCACAACCATTAAGATTTAATGTCTCTTTGAGATCCAATTTGACAAAAAGCGACTCTATCACCGATTATATTTGTTAAAATCAACCGCATAAAAGTTCAACTAGCTGGGCATTGTGTTGAATACCACGGAAACGCCTCACCTATGTTGACAACTCGATACAAATTAAAGGAATGGAAATTATTAATGATAATTAATTAATTGCCATGCATCGTAGAAATAAAATTTATTGAGTGTATTTAAATATGTATCATACTAAGAGCAATAAAACCATTAAAGCCGAATTATTGACTTCTTCCAAAGTTGTAAGCATTAGATGCCTTATATTGCGCATTATTATATAGATTTTTAAGTAAAAAAATAACAATTAAAATAAATGATTATAATAATAATAAATAAATAAATACAAATTTAATATATATATATATATATAATTTAATATATCATTATGTGTACACTTTCAGTTACTGAAATAGTTAAACACATTAACAATGGTTGTTATACCAGGTGGAACACATTCGTATCCATTGTTGTTGCAGCTATCGTAACAATACATGCACCATGGACAGGGTTCATAGGTCGCACAATTTGGGCCAATCTAAAATTATGAGAAAGCTTATAAATCTCGTCGAAAGTGACTTCTAATTTGTACAAATCCCACTGATATTAAAATAAATACTATCAATGAAGTAGAATTCGAAAGGGCAAGATAGGTATACCGTAAAAGGGTTGGAATAATTGGTACTTAAAAAACTCCATCCGTCTTTTTGAACAATTGAACCAGAGAATGACGTCAAGAGTTGGCATTCATTGCCCGATATGTCGTAGTTTAAAAAAACACAACTGTTATCTGCAATACATGCACCTGTACAGTTTTTCAAGGACAAGTCATGCAGAATCTTCCCTATTTCGCTACCCTCGAAATACGAGTCTCGTTGGATCTTGAAGTTCCCGTAATATTTGCAGCCAGGCAGACGTGTGATGTGAGAAGTGATTAATCTTAGCAAGATTATGCAGCACCTGTAGATATAATTAGCGCACAATAAATCATAAGGTAAAGAGAATCATTTAGATTTCAATACATTCTGTAAGTAAGTACAGCGAAAGAGAATTGAAAAGTCGAGCACCAAATCAATTTCAGACTTACCCAATAGGTTTAACGAGACAAGAAACCATCGTCTAAAGCAATTCGTTTTCCTTATAAAAATGATATATCAAAAGTTTAAACAAATCTCATGAATGAATCGTCATTCGTTTTGATATGTTCATAAACTGATATCAAACTGCGTGGAATCGTTGGATTTGAATTCACCAAATTGAATTGAAATGTGTTCGACAAAAATCAAATTGTGATAAATTTTTCATAATAAAAAGACATATGAAAAGAAAACCAATGGTTACAGATAATAATCGTTAGTGAGTTAATAAACTTGTTTTGAGGGATATGTTCTTTATGAAAAATTTGAAAGTTAATTAATAAATATCATCTTTTATATATAAATATACAATATATAAAATATTTATATTATATACTAATAAATATACTAAAAATATAAATATAATAGATTATTATAGAATGACATAATATTTATATATATATTATTTATGACTATAATTATAATTATTAGTATATTTATATTTTTATATTTTAATGAAACCTTTTATTAATATTTGAATGCTGTTCCTTTCAATTAATTATTAATTCCAATTAGAGGTCTGAGATTTTCTCATCACTCAACCTATAATGAAAAACAGCGATGTTCCTTCTTATATATGCTGTTTACTTATTTCAAGAAAATGGAAATAATAAGAAAAAACTGCATAAAATTCTAAGTAGAATAAAATACAAAATCTCTTTGATTTCTAACAATACCACGATCAATAATTAAAGAATTAGAGAAAATGAGATTAAAACTTTAAATGGCACCAAGGTGCATGTTTCCAGCTCATTTGATTGGTGAACGAACAATCAGAATGTGATCTTACAAATTTTTATAAATTTTTCAACTGTTAATATAAGAGTAAATCTAGGCATGTTATATACTGCCAGAAAGACAAATTTATGTAGATTATGAAAAACCTTAATTCAAACCCAGGAGATCAAACCATAAAAAACAATAAGTTTTTTTGGAAATTCAGAGGTGGTGCTGACGAACTTTTTGTTTTATCCTAAGAGCATGTTTCATTGGTTGAATCAATCCTAAGAGCATGTTTCATTGGTTGAATCAATCCTAAGAGCATGTTTCATTGGTTGGATCAATCCTAAGAGCATGTATTGTTTCATTGGTTGAATCAAATTTGTTTTGATTGAATTTGTCTAGAAAACTTTTTGTAGGTGCCATATGACAGCATAAAAACCTCACATGAAAAATCCCTCAAACGTTTTTAGCATTTTACATTATTTATGAATATGCATATCTATGTGTTTTTGTTCTTTTTTTCAGTAATGATTTTAACATCCTGATGGGCCATAAAGAAAGCTCGTTCCAGATCGGTGACAAATGTTATTACTTTCTCAAAGAAGATGATGTGGAGAGATTCACGCTGCAAAAATCACACAAGAAAAAGAAGGAGAAACCGAAAGAAGGTAGAACTTTGTTTGAAGTAAAACCGTCAATAGGTTCTATTGGTCACTTCACAAACTCTCTGTTTCTATTGGTCACTTCATAATCTCTCTGTTTCTATTGGTCACTTCACAAACTCTCTGTTTCTATTGGTCACTTTACAAACTCTTTCTTTTTATGGTCACTTCATAATCTCTCTCTTTCTATTGGTCACTTCATAATCTCTCTCTTTCTATTGGTCACTTTACAAACTTTATGTTTGTTTCTATTGGTCACTTCACAAACTCTGTTTCTATATTGGTCACTTCACAAACTCTCTGTTTTTATTGGTCAATTCACAAACTCTCTGTTTTTATTGGTCACTTCACAAACTCTCTTTTTCTATTGGTCACTTCACAAACTCTCTGTTTCTATTGGTCACTTCACAAACTCTCTGTTTCTATTGGTCACTTAACAAACTCTCTGTTTCTATTGGTCACTTCACAAACTCTCTGTTTCTATTGGTCACTTTGCAAACTCTCTCTTTCTATTGGTCACTTCACAAACTCTCTGTTTCTATTGGTCACTTCACAAACTCTCTGTTTCTATTGGTCACTTCACAAACTCTCTGTTTCTATTGGTCACTTAACAAACTCTCTGTTTCTATTGGTCACTTCACAAACTCTCTGTTTCTATTGGTCACTTTGCAAACTCTCTCTTTCTATTGGTCACTTCACATTTCTTTGGTGTATTCTTCTGCATAGCCATGTTTGATTTTGAAACTTACATATTTTCAAGGATCAAACGATTTTTGATGACAAATTCAAACCTTGATGTTCTAGCTTGTTCCGAAAATGAAAACGACAACCAAGAAGAGGAGGAAGATAACAATGACAGCGATTATGAAATGGAACCCGTAGCTAGTAGTGTGAGTAGCAGCCGTAGAAGCCACACTCGACAACGTAACCGGCGCCGCCACGTATACATACAGAAGATAAAGAAGCGTTACAAACCTCCTGTCGATATGAAAACTGGGGAGAAGGTGTGCGTCGAGATCTGCCATGTTTTCACAAGAACAGATATCGTGTGGCAAGATGGCCGCACCACAGAGAGTATACCATCTGTAGATCTGTACCCCGTCATTCACTTAGACGAGCTGGAGTTCTTCCCCGGAGATTTTGTTATTGATAAAAGAGGTAGCAAATGTTAATTGACTGGGGGTAATTTATGTGTTGCGTATTTTTTGAAAATTTTCGAGCAAAGATTTTCATGACAAATCTGAAATAAGATATCTTTGCCATTTTGTCTTTCAAGAATTGTAAGGAATTTCAGTAAATAAATATTTAGTAAGTAAATATTTTTGTTTTTTGAAGCGAGTGGCAATCCAAATAAAGAGCGATTCGGTGTCGTGCAAAAGGCCGATTCAGAAGCTCGCGTGTGCAGTGTTCGTTGGATCGTCCTTTCGAACGGTACGATGGAGAGCACTGATGAAGTGGAAGCAGATGTTAGTGTTTACGATGTCAGCGATCATAAGGATTACTGCTATCGAACGGGAGATGTCGTAGCTAGGCTGCACGATAAAGAAGAACGAACCGGCAAACTGGCTCCTGCAGGCATAGTATGTTAACTCTTTCTTATGTGATTTTGACTATTTCAGTTTTTCCTAAGACAAAACATATTTTTTGTTTATCCAACAAGGCATATCTTTTGTTTATCTGAGTTTTTTTTGTTAAGTACAAAGTTTCAACTAGTTCTTAAATAATGTGACGTGATTTGTTACTCTCTCGTTTTTACGCCAAAGTGTTTCTAACTTTATAAAACGATGGTTGTTGCTGAGCAACAAATATTTTGAGGACGCCATGATAATTAAAACTAAAATATTCATACGTTCTCCTTTCAAATTGAGTGTTAAGTTAATAAAATCTGGAAGAAGATAACGCGAAAGCGGCGAAGTTTCATTATCATGGATTTTGACCAACTCTCAAGAATTTGAACGAAGACAAAAAAACATATATATATATATATATATTTCATTTCATTTTTGAATAATACAGTAGACCAAAAACAAAAAGCCACAAGAGGCACTCAGATCGGTGCTAATGATGGCTTTTACATGACAACACTACTGAAAAATGAATATTTGACATTGCAGGTAGAGGAGGTAAACAGTAATGGAACAATCAAAGTCTCGTGGGTGGACAAAAGTGTATCCAGTGTTTGGCCCACTCAACTCTATGTTGTTCAACAAGAGGTGCTAGAAAATTGTTTGTTTTTCTATTACTATAATATGTTGGTTTGTTTGTATTCAAAGGCTTCTATGCGCTGATCTTGAGAAACCTACCATGCCAGTGTGGCTTCCCAAAAGGGTAGAGGTTTCCAAAGAGACTTTATATATTTTTCAAATTTTTTCATACCCCCAAAATCGCAATTTTTGCGACCAACTTCAAATTTTTATAAACATACAACATTTTTAAGATCAGAGTTAAGGTTTCTAATTTCGACGTTCAATGAGTTTGCTGTAATTTCGGTGAAAATCTCAATCAAAGGTTCCAATGAAGTAATATTGATTAAACGTTCGAAAACCACAAATAGAATTTAACCATTCATCTATGAATTCTTTTGAAATAAAACAGCGAAAGAACATTAAATATATAAATTTACTTTTGAATTAAGTCGGTATAGCTCAGTTGGTGGAGTGCTTGCAATTTCGAATTTCTGAGGTTGCGAATTCAAATCCTCCTGGCCTTGCTGACTCAGCGAATGAGTAGTAACGTCTTGCGCTAATGAAAAGGAAATAGACACCCTCGTTTAAGCCCGTTACCAACAGTAGGGTTAATTCGGCTACTTTACTTTTTTACTTTTACTTTTGAATTCTTACGCAGGATGATTATGATGATGATGATGACGATGATGACGATGAAGGGAATGATGGAAACACACCATCCGGAGAGGAATGGGAGACGACGAGTGATGTGAGCGATAGTCAAGAGAATACGAGTCTGTTTGAAGATATTATCATGCGGTCACTTGGAACAGTTGTTGGTGTGTTGGTGTTCATTAATTGACCCATTTTTTCTCTCTCTCTTTCTATACATTTAACATCTATTTTCCATGCTGGCACGGGTTAGCATCTTAGTAATTCTACATGTATTAATTGGCCTGATTTTTCAATTCTATGTTTTTTTTGGTTTGAATCAGCGCACGGCAGATTACCTGTCCGAACTTGCTCAGAGGTTCACTGGAGCCGATGGTGATGCCAACACTGAAGAAACCAACGAAACAGACGAAAGCTCTGGGGAAGTACCTGGGGCTACTATTTGTAAGTTTGAGAATCACTCAATCAGAGAACCGATTTGAGCTGGGCTTGCTTTGCGCAATGAGTTTCGCTGAAGGACTCCAGGAAAGCTTGCTTTACGCAACGAGTTTCGCTGAAGGACTCCAGGAAAGCTGGGATTTGAAACAGTTTTGAGATGAAATTCTCGAACTATTCATTTCTTTTTTCAATTAGAACCCAATCAATTGAAATACTCTGTTTTGACATTCCCTCTTCTCCCTTTATCATATTTTCTACAGTTAGCTCTTTCTGCTTATAATAGATATACTATTTTCTAACTGTTGTATATTATTAGACAAAGATTTTTTCCAATTTTTTTACCTTTTTTACCATAAAAGGGTTTATCACTTACAGGTTGTTTGTCATCCCTGGAACACGCAAGCACCTCCCATCATTTCTTCTATTCAATAATTGAACCGACCAATCCCCGCACCTTCAACACTGCCATTATGAAAGACGTGAAACTTCTGAAGACTCATCTGCCACCTGGCATTGTAGTGAAAAGATTCGACGACAGAATGGTAAGTGGAGCTCCATCCTTGAAATATTATTCCACGGAGTTCCCACTTACCGAATTTTCATATAAGTGGAACTCATGCAAGAATGGTGAAAATGTCCCAGTTATCGAGAGTTTTCAGAATTTCACCAAATCTTAATAATGTTTTTTCCCCCATAAATTACTTAGGAAAGCAAATTAAATGGGAGGGCTTTCAAAGGCTGGTTTCTGATTTGATGATGAAACGAGACAATTTTTTTTATCAACTGTTTGATGTTTTGAGGAAGTATCAAAATATATACATTTCTTTGAATTTCGAAACCAAAAAGTCAGTTTTTTTCAAATCTATGGGGCTTACTTTGCGTTAATAAAGAATCAGGCATATTTATTTGCTGTATTGTTTTTTAAATACACATAAATACATGTGCCACAATAAACCATCAGATGGTTAATCCTACGCAATTGTGGGAGTATCGTCTTTTGAATGTGTTTGAACTCTGAGTGGAAATGTCGAGCTATTTGTATCTTACTACTATTTTGCATTCTAAAGGAAACGCATAGTTCTTATTTGCGGAGAAAGAAGAGCTTGGTGGTTGTCCTCACCAGCATTGCTGCATTAGAACGAGCGAGGAATCCAATTGTCTTATTTATATGGGATAGCCATCTCTCACACTCAAAAGTAATGAATAAATTTCATTTCCAGGACTTGCTCAGCGTTATGGTCGCTGGACCCGATTGTACCCCGTACGAAGACTGTTTGTTTTTCTTCGATCTGCAACTTCCCGAATGTTATCCCACCGAACCGCCGAACGTCCACTATTACTCCTTCTGTACGGACCGCCTCAACCCAAACCTGTATGAAGAGGGCAAGGTGTGTATCAGTCTCCTAGGAACATGGGCCGGGAAGGGGAGCGAAAGATGGACATCGAGATCAACAATACATCAACTGCTTCTATCCATCCAGGGTGCGTGATGATTTTCACTTGAGGAGTGTAGTTAGTAGGTAGTATCAGATGTTGTGAAATCATAGTTCGTGCGTACTATCGTGTTTCTATGCTACGAAAAACGCACGTGAAATCATAGTTTGCCGCATTCGTTCATGGTCAGTCCCTACTTTGATTTTATTCGTTCTGAGATTTTTTACTTAAATTCCCTATTCTTAAGTGGATGTTTCTTACAGGATAATCAAAAGATTCGACAGTTGGCTTCTCGACCAATCAAAACCATTGTTTCCGTTGTTTCCCATATCCAGAGGGTTCCGTGCTACAATAACACGAATTCTTGAAAGATTACGTCATTGCTCAGAAAAACCTGAAAATGTTGCCACGTTATAACGTATAAAAACGTGTGCGATTGTCATTAAAAAAACTACTTTTTTATTTTCTGTGATGTCTAAAAGAAGTAAATTATTTGTGAATGCGGCTTCGTATCATCCAAAAGCAGGATTACACAACATCGTTAAAAACTGTATTCTAGCTGTGCTCATCGCCATGGAGACAACATATTTATGACGCAAACTAGTTATAATTTGGCACATCGAAAACGAGGTTAATGCATGCGATCAAACGCATTATTTTTACTCATTTTTTTTCGCTTGTGAACGGAAATATAAAAGATATAAAAGCTATACCCTTACACACTACACACCATACAAAAATCTTTTTTATTCATTTTGATCTATTGTTTGCTTTAACAGTGTATTGTGTCAGTGCAGTTAAGAATGGAAATGAGTGAGATGAAATGCTACTGGGATGAGTTGGTTTGTTATTGTGTCAGTGCAGTTAAGAATGGAAATGAGTGAGATGAAATGCTACTGGGATGAGTTGGTTTGTTATTGTGTCAGTGCAGTTAAGAATGGAAATGAGTGAGATGAAATGCTGCTGGAATGAGTTGGTTTGTGTCCTTTCTTACAAAATACCATCAGTCAGCACTATTCATCATCATCATCAATTTGTGTCATCGGACACGTCAGACGTGTGTGTAAAATTCAGTAAAATTGATAATATTGCATTCAAGCTGATGGCAGTATTTGCTCAACACAAACAGCTTTGCTTTTTACAGGAACGTGTTTTTGAGTGAGATTGTCTCACGTTTCAATTAAGTTTCTTTTTTTTTAAAGACATTCTGAGCCAAAAGTTGAAACGATTGTAAAATGGACTACTCAATAACCTTGTTTTCTATTTAGGTCAAAATCTAATTTGTCATTGTCATTCGTATGCTTTGCATAAAAAGTTGAACGGTCCGTAGAAAAGTGAAGCAAACCAAAGCCAATTTGATGAAACTTTCCAAGGTGAAACTGAAATTGAGTCTGGATTATTTTCAAGTCAAACAACATATGAACTGTTCAAGTCAGAAGCAATGAGAGTTTTTAAATCGTCCACTGAGCTTTTCCTTTAACTTGGCGTTTTTTTAACTTGGAATTTTGTCCTGTAATTCGTGCATATTTAAAGTGTTTCTATGTTACGTAAACACAAGAGTGGGTACAATGAGTTTCTGTTAAAAGATTTGTTTTGCGTAAGGTATTACAATATATCTACTTGTTCATGCATTTCTAACAACGAAACATTTTATTATACACAAAATATGGTTTCATGGTTTTATCCGAGAATAACATAGTAAAGAAAAAGAATCTTCAATATAAAGATGCAAGCTTTTTTTTGTGAATACATTTACACATCCCCGGTTGTCCGAAGTTTTATCAGTCATTGATATATAGAGTTCGTCCATGCTTTAACATACTTGGTCAACTCTTGTGTTGTATTTCACAACAGACCACTTTTGCGTGACTCTTAAATGAATAATCGCTATATTTGCATATCTCCGAAATAGGGTGGCGATCCAAGCAAAACAAGTGATAAAAGCTAAGGAAAGTAGTGTTTGTAAAAATGACGAAATCTGTTATAACATCGTTATCGTAAAGAAGGAAGTGAAAATGTGTTAAACACAGAAATGTTATAAATCAATACAAGATATGGAATCCATTAGAGAAAATCTCAGATGGTTTACTAAGACAAAATTATGACTTTTCTCCGTTTCATAGAATCTAATGTTAGCGTAATGCAGAAAAAAAAATAACATTCCAAAAATTTAGTTTTTGTGCGAGAATTTTTTGATTTTAGTAGTCTAGTCTAAACGCTGCTGTAAACAAACTGATTTCAATGCTTAAAGTGCGCATTGCACTGTGTGAAGAACATAAAGTTACCAGCGGTAGTTATAAGTTGTATGTGGCATAAGTTAGTAGTTTCTCAGTAGCGATTTGGTTCTCTATGCGCAACAAGACTTCAAGGTCTCCGACAGGCAAACGACTCAGTTTCTCCGACAGGCAAACGACTCAGTTTCTCCGACATGCAAAACGACTCAGTGTCGCCGACAAGCAAACGACTTAGTGTCTCCGACAAGCAAACGACTCAGTGTCTCCGGCAAGCAAGCGACTCAGTGTCTCCGACAAGCAAACGATTCAGTGTTTCCGACAAGCAAATGACTTAGTGTCTCCGACAAGCAAACGACTCAGTGTCTCCGGCAAACAAACGACTCAGTGTCTCCGACAAGCAAACGACTCAGTGTCTCCGACAGGTAAACGATCAGGTAAACGACGCATTTCAGCCATAATTAGTGGTTTATGAACTGAACGATATTGTAGGTTGTAATTGTATCCAGCCAACAAAACGTGTCCAGTGTTCAACCCTGGGAGCTTTTAATGATGGTATTTTCCTTACTGGTGGAATTTCTTTCCCAAGTCCTTCTTTTCCAATTGAAAAGTGTTTCGGTTGAGGCAAAAACTAGCGGCGTTTCTGAACCGTACGTAAAATTCTGCGCTCTTAATCTCTATAGCATGCATCGAACGGCAAAACAATTGGCTTGTACGGATTTAAATTTGCCAATAAATAACTGAACCCTACTATTCCTTTGCTGCGGAAAGCATATGTATTCAACTTGAAAACAACTGAAACGAAATACAATCCGAGGCTCATATGAAGTATTTAAAGCAAAAAACACGCATCATTATTACAAAACTTTTGTATTTCTTCTTCGTCTATATTTGAAAGAGTCTGAAATTATCCAACTATTTGTTTTTCTTTTCGTGAGAATTAATTTACGCGAATTCGTTTGAACTACAAATTTTAAAAATAATTAATTATTTTAAGGTGTTCTTTGAACAATTTGTTTACGCTTTTGTTTCCAAAGTCGTAGGTGATATTTAAGCTTTTGTTTCCAAAGTCGTAGGTGATATTTGATATGTGCAGCCATCAACGAATAGCTCTACTTGTTTGGACATCGAACACGTGATGTTTGATATGTACAGATGTTCACAAACACCTTGATATTTTGAAACACGTTTTTTTTTAATTTGAAAAATATCAATCGCTTTTTACTGTTTTCTGAGAAACTACACATTAAGGAAAACACTTTTCAGACATTTGTTTCAGGAATAAATAAGTTATTGAACCGCCTTAATATGACTTGAATATCAAGGAAACAAAATAAATGGCGAACCAATTGGTTAAAAAATTTGTGCATTTTGATGCTAAAAACATACTAAGTAAGAAAAAATACTATATAAGGTTGAGAGCCCTAGACACATTTGCTGGCTCTTTTAGTTTTTAAGATTATTCACACAGGTATGCATAGGAAGGAGGCGGGTGATTCTTCAAAACTAAACAAACGTATAGATAATTATAAAGGACACAACAATATCAGCGATAAATATTAAAAATCAGGTAAGTAACGATACTTTAAATCTTTTTATTTTGAATTGTTAAAATATAAGGAGGCTTTTGCATAGTTGCTAATTGTTCTTTTTGTGATGTGGACTTCCTTTAATATATCTGTTATATATGTTGGTAGCTTTATAAAAATATATATATATATATATTAAAAGCGAAGAAAATAGAATTTTTTAAAGATAATAATATTAAGCATGAAGTCAATTAAGTAGGAAAATCAGCATAGAAGAAAATTCTCTATAGGGGAGTTTACCAAGAGCATTGTGAAAGGAAATTCACTAGTAAGAATTTATCGGGGAATTAACCCGTAAGAATTTATCGGGGAATTCACTAGTAACAAATTAATCTGGAGATTAACCTTTCTACTTGAAATTCTTGAGTACATTAACGTGTAGGTGTTAGTAAACATTTATCGCTCTCCACCTTGAAATTGCATAATGTATATATGTTTGGAAAACAACTTTCTTTTTGAAAACTTGGTAAGAGCGGAGTTCAGTTCAAATATTGGCACTTGTACTTTTTATAATAATGTGGTTCGATATCTGAACTTTGTATCATCAAATGTCACGTGTTTCAAACGTGTATGATTGTTTCGTTTCATCCAATCAAATTCATTATTGGTGCAATTTTGATTGACATTCATGCTTTCTACACATTTTGACCTTGTGACTTCGAGAAATCTATTATTTTGAGAAGACTGGCACTAAAAAGGCGTAAGTCAACACGTAGGTAATTCATGAACGTTGCGTTTTCAACTCCAGACTAGTTCACGTTCGGACATCTTGCAGATTGGTTGAAAATGACTTGCGAAAGTAGAAGTGGTCGATAAAGATCTTAACAGTAATCGAGAAGACGTTCAATATTAATGTAAGTGCATGTATTAGATCTGAAAGTAATTTGTCATTATCCCACTACTCTGACAGTAAATAGATAAATAATTTATATTGGAGATTTTGACAGCTATAAAGTAGGTTCGCTAAAAATTTCTGATTTTTGATGGTTTCATAAAACGTCTGACTTAAATTTCCTTTGTACTCCAACTCAAGTAAGAAGCAGTTTTTAATGGTAGGTGAAAAAAACATCGCGCGAAACCAGGTCCGAGTCTTGAAATAATTACGGTAACCCGCGTATTATCTGCGTGTGTAAGAAATCATAGTCTGTTTCGATTACACTTGATTGAATTATTTTTTCACCATTGGGATATTTTTACTTCTTTGTTTGCCATGTAAGGGTGCTTGCTTTTTTATTAACAGCGGGCATTAGTAATTAAGTAGGCCATGGAGCGGCACAATCATTTGTAATCAACTATGATTGAATACGAGAGACGGATGTTTTGTCTTATAACCATAAGGATTTATTTCATCACCTACAAGATTTTTTTTTGGTTTTGAACATTGATTTTGATTAATCTTAAGAGTTTTAACTTTCAAAAATAATGCAACCGTCACTTTTTTGTATAATTTACAGTTCAGAATTTTCAAATTAATTGAAATTCCAAACATTAATTTTATTAAGAAGTAATCTGTGTTCTCTTCAGAGCAATGATGGTTGGTCCAGTAAATAAATGTTAAAATATAAGTAAAACAACCACGTTTGTTATGGTTCAATTTCAAAAACATTTTTTGCGGGTCCATTCATAATTGTTTTTATATTTTAAAGTATAACTTAAACACGTGCTCTTCTCCGCAGATTACTTATATAAAAATGACAATGTTTTTGCGCCTAAAAGCCGTAGTATTTCTTTCTAATCGAAACACACGTATCGGTAATAATTCCTTGTCACCCGTAAAGCGATTTTCAGCAACATTATTTTGGTTGTGCATTCCGATTGATGATTTGAATCTCATGCGGATTTGCAAGATGCATTCAATTTTTTTAAGTTAGTGTCAATTAGAAGCCCAAGCCGACAAACCAATTTATCTTAGCTATATGTAGAGCTATTAGCCTTGCCTCGACCAAACCTTTCAAATAGAACTTCTCCATTCCATAAATTACACGAATAAATAACGTTTATTTCATTAGTTTAACCAACGCACTTCCAAACGAAATACGAAAAAAGAAAGACATAAAATTGATATTTACCTTATACTCAGGGAATACCGATTGTTTGAGTATTTTTGTACTTGTTCCGATTTCCACCGCTGACGAAAAAATTCTATTCTTGTATTTGTTGTGGTGATTCTTAACAAATATTCAATACGCATGTCCAAATCATTATTTCATGACTTTGTTCTTCAAACTCATCGAGAAAACTCGTGCTCCAAGAGACTCACGTCACTAATCCTGAAGTGCTCCAAGCAGCTGGGTACGATCTCGCCGCTTACTCCATCAGCGGCGTGCATGGCATCGTTAAATTTGTCATCAGCTCAGCTTGATGGCAAGACATAGCAACCGCGCCATCCGACAGTGAGATCGAGTGGGCCACCACGCAAGTGGAAGGTGTTACAATCACAAACGTGTAAAAACCTCCAGGTGCCAGTCTCAACACCGATGATCTGCTTCGCTACCCGCAGCCGTGTATATACACCGGAGACTTTAACTGCCATAGCACCACTTAGGGATATAGCTTCACCAACGTCAATCGCGCGGCACTCGAAGACTGGGCCTCCATGACTGACCTGTCTTTGGTCTATGACCCGAAACAACCGGGTAGCTTTCGTTCAGCACGCTGGGGGACAACAACCAACCCCGACCTGGCCTTTGCAAACCTCGGCTTGTACACCATCAACCGACGAGTCCTCGATCAGTTCACTAAGTCTCAACATCGACCATCCATCATTGAGTTCCCGGCTGCCATCAAATCCGTTCCAACACGCTCGGTCCAGAGATGAAACTTTCGGAAGGCAGGCTGGGACAGTTTTACAGATCATCTGAACTTAGTTGCCAACCAGCTGCCCAGCCCTGCTTCTGGCCCGGATTCCGCGTACAGTGCGTGGTGCACCGCGATCCTGGTCGCCGCGAAAAAGACCATTCCCCGGGAATGCCAAGCTGGCCTGATCCCTACATGGAACGATGAGTGCCAACTACTGTACGACCACTTCATAAGTGCAGCTCCTGGTGCCGAAGCAAATGAGCGCGCAGTGACATTGACCAAAGTTCTCGACGAGAAACGTCGCAATCAATGGGATACCAGCACAGAGAAGATCAACTTCAGTCACTCGAGCCGCACTGCATAGCAGTCCTTCAACCGCCTCACCGGTCGCGCAAAAAAGACCCAGCCCTGTTCAGTGAGCGCCAATGCCATTGCCTCCAAGCTCATCGCGAACGGCCGCCATGCCAACGCGGACAAGCAAGTCAGCCGGGACGTTAACGCAGAGATCTCCAACCTGAGAGCTAGTACCACTTCAGCCCAAGGCTCGGTCTCGGTATCCTTCTCAGCAGAGAAAATGACAGCTGCTGTTAAATTCATCAAATCTGGCAAAGCACAGGGCCCTAACAAGATCTCTCCTGAGTTTATTACCCACTGTGGGACGCACATGCTCACCTGGCTGAGAGTCCTTTTCTCCCAATGTAAGTCCACCCTCCGCCTTCCGAAAATCTGGCGCAGGTCGGAATTCATTGTGATCCTGAAACCAAAGAAACCAGCTGACGATGCCAAAAGCTACCGCCCAATCTCGCTCTTCTACGTGCCGCTAAAAGTTCTTGAACGGCTGTTGTTAGCACGCCTTGAGCCCGTGATCGACCAACAGCTTCCTCCGCAGCAAGCCGGCTTCCATCATGGAGCTCCACCCCGACCAAGTGACGTTCCTGACCGACGACATCGTGGTAGGATTTGAACCAAAGCAGAAGGTCCTGACCGCGGCATATGACACCGTTTGGCTGCGCGGATTCCACCTTAAGCTGTTGCGTATAGTCCCCGACGTCCACATGGCCTCTTTCGCGATGGAGCTCCTCACAAACCGCAGCTTCAGGTTGAAAACTAGCGATGGCCAGGTGAGTTGCCTCAGACGCCTCCGCAATGGCGTGCCGCAAGGTTCCACCCTCTCTCCCACTCTTTTCAACATCTACATTAGTGACATCCCGCAGACTACATCTATGCAGTAAGGGTACGCCGACGATCTGGCCCTACTCGCTGCGGATGACTCCTGGTAGAAGGTTGAGGAGACACTCAACAACGACATGCAGGCTATAACCTACTACCTGCAGAAATGGCGCCTCTTACGTAGCACGGCCAAGACCACCTCCACGGCTTTCCATCTAAACAATCAAGAAAACCAGCGCCAACTGGCTGTCAGTGTGAACGGTACTATGCTGCCCAACTGCGAACACCCAGTCTATCTTGTTGTCACGCTGGACCGCACACTGACCTACAAACATCACATCAAAGCTCTCCGCCGTAAGGTCAATGCGGGGAATGGCCTCCTTTGCTGTCTGGCAGGTTCAACCTGAGGTGCGTACACCTCTACCTTTTGGACTGGAGCATTAGCCCTTGTGTACAGCACCGCCGAGTATGCATCACCCGTGTGGTCTCGCAGTGCCCATACAAGAAAGCTGGACGTAAGCCTGAACAACGCAATGCGCATCATCACCGGCTGCTTGCGTCCAACGGAGTCAATATTCCTTCCCGTCCTCGCTAAAATCGTACCACCAGACATCCGGCGCGAGTCACAGGCTGCTCGCCTTACGAAAAAGGCGAAGGACAATACTAGTCACCTCCTCCACGATTGGGTCTTAGCCGCAGTTACTAACGCCAACGTAGAGCGCCTCAAGTCGCGCCGACCTTTCTCGCGTCACGCTGCCCACCTCGTCACAAACAACTATGTCCCTCCCATGACATAGAACAACCGTATTGATGCTGGCCCACCTCTCATTCAATCTGCCTGTCCCCCGCCCAGCCCGTCGTTGCCGCCCGGTGCTGATCTACCACGTAAGCAGTGGGTGCGACTAAACCGTCTTCGCTCCGGCACTGCTCGCGTCGATGAGTCCCTCCTGCGTTGGGGCATACAAAAAGCAGCCTCATGCCCATGTGGCCACCCGATCCAGATCGTGGAGCACGTGGTGACTGACTGCGTCTTACTCAAGTCGCCCGGGGACCTCACTGTTCTTTGCTGTCCGAATGCCGAAACAAGATCTTGGCTCAGAGAACTGTCCATTGAACTCTGACTTTTGTTGATTTGTTTTGATATTGTTGCTGTTTGTCAAACGCTTTAATATTTATGTATCGAGAAAACTAAACCGTAATCGCTTTTAATCAATAATCCGTCTCCTCTTTCTTTATATATGTTTATGTATGAAATTAAATTCCCGCAAAAACATTTCTTCGTTCGCGAAATTACATTCTAGCTATTTTTTCGATTTTTTCCGATCATTTTCAATTTTTCACTATAATGATCACCAAAGATATTGCGTTCGTTGTGAGTTTTCAAGGGTATAATGGCAAAGTCACGCACGAAAACAACATCAACACGTCGGAACTCAATGAGGAAGAAAGCGAGGCTTTTGTTAACCCTGCATTTGATTTTGATGAAAGCGATAGCGACAATGATATTTAAATAAACAAATTAAAATGTGGAATTTTGATTGTATTTTCCAAAAAAGAAACAACAAAAATTATCGATTATGGCCATTTGCGAAATGAAATTCCCGCGAAATACATAATATTCCATGATTCGCGAAATTAAATTCCACATTAAGAAATCAAGAAAATTTCGCGAAATGCTTGATTCGAAAAATTTTCTGACAATAAAGTATATTAGTTAGCTTAGGTTAGCCGTAACCGTTAGGGTTTTGTGAAACGCATTTTTTATTTTTTATCTGATCGATTTTCACCAGTCTCGTAAAATTGCAAATTCCCAATACTGAAACTGTAAACCCAAAACATTTTGGTTTTAATAAAATAAGACAATTTTAAAATTAAAAATCATATTAATATCAATTTCCTAGTCATTATTTTTATATTTTTACCTTTAAAAGAGTTTAATAAAATGTATTGTTGAATTTGGGTTTTCCGTTTTTTTTATAGATTGCCATACATTTACCGTTTAGTAAAAATCACTGGAATTTTGCGACAATGTAAGTATATATATATACCTGTTCCTTTTCTTTTCATATATATGCTAAATATATATGTTTAATGTTCCTTTTTCCATTTAGTGTATATATATTTATACAATCATTGATTGATTCATATTTATTTCTCATCAATCAGACAATTAATTTTTGTATACACAACCTTATGATTTGCCTTATATATGTTTGAAATTTTTCAACTACCTGTTACTTATTCAGCTATAAGATTATACGTTTCTTAGCATTGGTTGACTTCAAAATGTCCAGGATGTTTAGAATGTCACTTATCAATCATATCAATTTTATGGGTTTTTTTAGGTCTGGAAGATTCGATGGCATATTGGGTATGTACTTAGTATGTTAATTCAGGTTGTTTTCATTTAATTTTTCAATCTTTTCATTATTGTTAAACAATAATTTTAGATTAATGAGTCTATGAATGAGATGTTGATGAGAGTCGATGAATGAGATGTTGATGAGAGTCTATGAATGAGATGTCGATGAGAGTCTATGAATGAGATGTTGATGAGAGTCGATGAATGAGATGTTGATGAGAGTCGATGAATGAGATGTTGATGAGAGTCTATGAATGAGATGTCGATGAGAGTCTATGAATGAGATGTTGATGAGAGTAGATGAATGAGATGTTGATGAGAGTCGATGAATGAGATGTCGATGAGAGTCTATGAATGAGATGTTGATGAGAGTCTATGAATGAGATGTCGATGAGAGTCGATGAATGAGATGTTGATGAGAGTCTATGAATGAGATGTCGATGAGAGTCTATGAATGAGATGTTGATGAGAGTCGATGAATGAGATGTCGATGAGAGTCTATGAATGAGATGTTGATGAGAGTCGATGAATGAGATGTTGATGAGAGTCGATGAATGAGATGTTGATGAGAGTCTATGAATGAGATGTCGATGAGAGTCTATGAATGAGATGTTGATGAGAGTCGATGAATGAGATGTTGATGAGAGTCGATGAATGAGATGTTGATGAGAGTCGATGAATGAGATGTTGATGAGAGTCGATGAATGAGATGTTGATGAGAGTCTATGAATGAGATGTTGATGAGAGTCGATGAATGAGATGTCGATGAGAGTCTATGAATGAGATGTTGATGAGAGTCGATGAATGAGATGTCGATGAGAGTCTATGAATGAGATGTTGATGAGAGTCTATGAATGAGACGTTGATGAGAGTCTATGAATGAGATGTTGATGAGAGTCGATGAATGAGATGTCGATGAGAGTCGATGAATGAGATGTTGATGAGAGTCGATGAATGAGATGTTGATGAGAGTCGATGAATGAGATGTTGATGAGAGTCGATGAATGAGATGTTGATGAGAGTCTATGAATGAGATGTTGATGAGAGTCGATGAATGAGATGTTGATGAGAGTCGATGAATGAGATGTCGATGAGAGTCTATGAATGAGATGTTGATGAGAGTCTATGAATGAGATGTTGATGAGAGTCGATGAATGAGATGTTGATGAGAGTCGATGAATGAGATGTTGATGAGAGTCGATGAATGAGATGTTGATGAGAGTCTATGAATGAGATGTTGATGAGAGTCTATGAATGAGATGTTGATGAGAGTCGATGAATGAGATGAATGAGTCGCTTAATAAAATATCACTGAAGACCTTTCACCAGTGTACTATAACCAAAATAACAAATGTTTGAATTGTCTTTATTTTGAGTACGCTTTTTGTTTATTTCCTAAAGTATTAACGAAATAAATATTTAAAATAATAATAGTTAATATATATTAATAAGCTATCAGAAAGACAGATACCTGTTTTTTTGAAACTTCAACATTTGTTTTACAGTATCACAACTCAAACCGCCATTCCGCCAATTCCTTACTGAAAGACTTGTTGGCTGTTGGAAAACATTTGGTCGTATGCTTCCTTTCACAAGTGTTTCAGAAGAAGAAATTGATAGAATAGAGATTCAGTATAGAGAAGCATGTGAAAAATCCCATCAAGCTTTTCGTGTGTGGTGCGACGCCAACACTGCAGCTAAGTGGTTAGATGTCCGGATGGTTTTAAAAAAAATGCTTAAAAATCAACTAGTTATTGATTGTGAAAATGAGCTTCAGGGAATCATTCTAAATGGTAATTCTTATTTTTGTTAGGAAAGAATTCTTTTATTTACAAAGTAGACTGAAGGAAGGGGTGATTTTCTTTAGTATCAAAATATAACTCAGGGTATCAGAGTTTTAGAATCGAGCACTAGGGGGTGAGCTTAATTAGCAAAATTATTTATTGGCAAAAGTTTTTTAATATGCAAACAAAACTAGTAAATGAAATATAATAAAGTGCTCACTGCAGCCTACATTCTTTGAGCGATATATGTAATACATATGATATATAATGTAATACTACATTGTTTGAATCATTGTTTGAAATTTGTTTCCATTAAATCAATGAAATCAGAAATGTTGATGTCAGAGAACTGTAACAATGTTGATGTCAGAGAACTGTAACAATGTTGACGTCAGAGAACTGTAACAATGTTGACGTCAGAGAACTGTAACAATGTTGACGTCAGAGAAATTTCAAAAAGAAGTGTAAAATCTGCAATGAAACAAAACATATTTTTAATAAATGTTTTAAGTTGAAAATAGTCTCTATACTGAATATAACTATAAAATAACATTATTATTTTTAAAATAGTTTTGATTTTCATTGGTTGCTATAGTAACGTATATGTCACTATTTGGTCAATTTACGCAATTTATAAGCTTTATGACTTCACCAAATGGGAACCGATATGGTCGATCAACAAATCGGGTTCTGCACTATCATGTTGAATTCAACAAAATGGACAAAAGTTGCATTTTCCTATTTTTTTAGATACAATATTTAAGGGAGATGCCGAGCAACAAGCTGATACCAGCAAAGCAAAATTCCCTAAATCTGACAAAAAAGCGACGTTTTTTAGAACTTTTTATTAAACCCTCACAAGGGTGTCATTGAAAAAGCATTCCAACTGGTACATATAAAATACAGTATACGTCTATATAGGTATAGGCTAAATTTTTAAAAATTTGCTGACGTCAGGAAAATTTGGCAGCCATTATACAAAAATCTTTGAATCAATTTATTCCTTATATGAAAGTGAACATCTGTACAAAGTTTCACGAAAAAAGGGTGGGTGGTACAAAAGTTTATCAAATATGAAAATATTTAATATTTTTGCTAAAATTGGCGCACTGTTCTCAATAGTTTTGATAAAAAAATTAATGAATTGTTTTATTAGTTAATAATTTCTCAAAATATTTTTAAAAGAACATACAATCTGTTTAAAACTTTTTCCAGCAACGAGTAATTGAGCAATACGTTTTTAAGCCGGATTTTACAAAATTGATGACGTCAGCAGAAATTGACGGCCATTTTTCGAAAAAAATCTGTTATTTTGTTCCTTTAACGAAAACGAATATCTGTACCAAATTTCAAGGCCAACGGGTAAGTGGTACATCAATAAAGCAGGTAGGGGGCTCAGAACCCCCCCCCCCCCAAGTACTAGCAAGCCCCTAAAAAGCCCAGTACGTATAGGGTTAAATAAAACTATTTCGAGTAAAATTCAGTAAAATTTTCATCATGTGGTTTATGAGATCATATGGTTTATGATTGTGATTCTGATACCTTTGGTTGCATGTCATGGATGTATTCAAATTGAGTTAACCCAGTACTTTATGAGAGTTTATTTGTTAAGTATGTTGTGATGGAACTGTTCAACAAATTAGTTATTTAAATGTTTTACCAACATAAATGATCTTTATTTTTTCAGAAACTGCTCTTCAAGAATTAAGAAATGTCTACATAAAGAAACATAAAAAGATGGAACACATAGTATTTAACGATCCTCAAAACAAAGTCGTCAACAGAGAGGACATTTTCGTTGATCTGAAAATAAGTGCTTCAGAGGAAGAAAGTGAGAATTGGAAAAAATTTGTTGACAGAGAATATTACATATGTCAGCGAAAAAATGATGAGAAGAACCAAGAAATGAAAGACATTTTCAAAGATAGCGAACGCGTAATTTTGTCGGGAATAGCGGGTATTGGGAAGACCACGCTGTTAATCCATTTTTTAATGGAATGGGTTAAAGGAAACCTATGGAATGACTTTGATTTTGTCTTTCACTTAGAATGTCGAAAAATTAATTACTTGCATACAGATTGTAATAACATCGATGATCTTCTGAAGAAATTATTTCCTGACGTCATGACAAAGGTCTCTTTCTCGGCATTGAGAGAAACTTCAAATCGCGTCCTTTTTATCGTAGACGGCATTGATGAGTTTCAATTTCTAGAAGATTTACTGCAGATACCTAAGGGAGGAGCCAATGTTTCACCGATAGCGAAAGCTATGCACGATGTAATGAATCTAGGGGCAAAACATAACGTCTTAGTGGCTGGCAGGCCAGAGTCTGCTTTGAGGATAAAAAAGGAAATTTTATCAATAGAACCATTGTGTTTGGATGTCGTTGGTTTTAACGATGAAAGCATCAATCGATACATAGGAAATCGTGTGGGAGGTAACGAACAGTTGCGATCGCAAATAAATGATGTTATTAATCAATCACCATCCACGAAATTAATGTCTACTGTACCTATCTACTTGGAAATTATGTGTTCCATTTTAGAAGCTAATAAAGACGTTAAATTTAACACCCTTACAGAATTGTATGTCTGGGTGTTATTTTATTTTATTCGAAAGCATTTTAAAGACAGCAAGAAAGGTGAATCTCGGTATATTAATATGTCCATTTACCGACTTTTCCGCGAGAAAGAAGTAATGGAAACATTAAACAGCGTATGCAAAATGGCATACGAAATGCTAAAGGAGGGACAAGTTGTGTTTAACTCGTTACCCTTTGGTCCAGTACCTGGGGAATCACTAGAATATTGTGGACTCACCATAAAAGTCAAATTGACCGAGCTACAAGAGGTATATCAGTTTTGCCACTTAAGCATTATGGAGTTTTGTTCCGCTGTTTATATTTTTACAAACCTAAGCAGTCAGGTGAACACCGTTCTGGCGCAGGCACGTCTGAAAGGTTGTATACCGATTGTTTGTGGGTTGGAGGCGGCTGTTTCGAACGATACTAATACACCACTTGCTGTGGAAATCTTTGTGGATTCGCTCAAATTACAAATTCACTCAACGACTTGGATGCGGTCTCTTATGAGACAGAATGAAGAAACAAGTATGTTTTTAACTGTCTATAACTACATACCTTAAAGGAAGAAATTTTTGCGGGAAGATAATTTCGCGGTTTTTGCTAAAATCCGCGAAATTTTCCAAAATCGGGCGTCCGCAAAGTTAAATTCCTTCCTTCCTTTCTTCTTATAAGCCTTTGTAAGCCTTATAAGCCTTTAATAAGAATTATGCAGATACAAATAACCATCATTCAACAAACAAAATCCCAAAGAAAATCCATGAATTTTCCCATCCGCGAAATTAAATTCCCGCGAAAATTAACCAAATTTCCCATCCGCAAAATTAAATTCCCGTCAAAATTAACCAAAATTGTTTCGACCATCCGCGAAATTAAATTCCCGCGAAAATTTCTTCTTTTAAGGTAGAAAATTTAAAAGTCTCATCGTTCTCCCCATTGTGCATGATTTTACTGTCATTTATTCTGTTGAACGTGTTGTTTATTCATCATTGATGAAATTTTTTTAAAATATCTGAATGCGTTTACCTAATAAATCATTTTTGTCTTATTCATAAAAAGTGCGTCTTCCCACCTTTTCAATAAGTAGTACTTTTTCTTAAAGTTTTCCATCTCTGTCATTACTTTTTTACCAAAATTTAATTGATGACGTCATTAATTATGCACATGAATATTGTTTTAAATGACTTCTGAAATTTACTATTTTCTCATATAGACAATAAATTTGTCAGAACGAAATAAATGAATCAATCAAACTTCTAAGAATGCGTCACTAAATGTTTCTCCGTCAAGAAGCTTGTTTCTATCATGAAAACCTTTTCCAACAACACAGTGTCGATTCACATTCAGTGAAAAAATGTGTGATACCTACTTTTGATTTTTGACCTTTGATCATCCGTTGATTTTTGATCATTGATTAAAGTTATGAACCTTTTCAGTAGTTTCAAAGCAAATCATATAATAAAAAAAATAAAACAGGAAAAATTTGGAATCAAATCCTTATCTAACAAAAGAATGTCATAAAATGATGAACATCTCAACATTATTCAATAAAAGAAAATCAACCTCAATTTTGTTTTGGCCGCAATTCAGTTCAGTTTTCTAGAAATACAAACTACAAAGTTCCATTGCGTAAACTGTTTGTTATTTATGTGTCGGCCGTATATTTCAATCCCACAGAAGAAGTTTATAAACCACAACATCATTTTTGTTGATTAAAAATAACGAAATAGAGAACCAAAGCAAGTGTAAAAATCATCGAAAAGTTTGCACAGTGCTTCCCAGTCTGTTCTCTTTTGCAGTAGTATTTTTTACTAAACGAATTGTTTGCCATTCTCCACCCGTACTTCCGATTTGAGAAAAAAATACGAACTAGCAAGGCGATATCAAATAATATTTGGACAATGATTGTGCTTGTACTTGTATTCGAGTAAAGGTCAGTGAATTTTTATTTGCTAAGACTGTAAAAAGAATATTAACTAGCAAGATGATGTCGATTTATGTTTGGACAACGATCGCGCTCGTACGTTAAAGTTAAAACAGTCATTGCTTCTTGCTTCTTCTTACAATCAACTCCTGTAAAAGAAAATCCAGCTGATTTAAATCAAAAATTAAAAAGAGGAATGTCGGTTGAAAGAAATTTTACTAGAAGACGAATTTCGTTTCTAAAAGAAGCAAAAATTTTTAAATTAAATGGAAATGTCATGGTGGAAAATCTATTGTTTTTGTGCGATCTGTCTTTTAAATGTTTCGCAATATCAAGAATATATTTAGAAACTCGTGCTAAGTTATTTCTGGAAGCACGATGTCATTGTCTGATTTCAGTTTTCTCATTGGCTAGTCTTCGTTTTAAAAATAAGATTTGTTCAACTTGAGAAAGGAAGGTTTCAGTTACTTTTTTGGAGCATTCGTTAAGTGCGCGTGTTCAGAATTATATCCTGTCGCAAAAAGTACGTATATGTACTTTATATTCATTACACGCCCTGAAATATTTGTGTTTTTTTATTGAAATTGAAATGTTAAATATTTTTAAAAGGAAGAGAGTTAATTAAAAGTTAAATTTGAAGTGCAGTCGACCTTCGATATCTCTAAATCACAAGGAAACCTATTCTTATAGTTAACATATAAACATTTGGTTGTTTGTTTCATCCTCTGTAATCTCGCAGTTATAAAAACCATATACGTCAAAAGTGAACATTGGAACGTTTTGGAATTCGAGTCATACGTATGAACAAAAACAGCCAATCAAATGCGAGAACATGAGGGAGAACACAAAAGGATTTTTAGCATTTCACCCACGAAAGAGTTTTTTATAATATTGATTAAATGGTTCGAGATAACGAGAGTTTGTTGTACAAGGGGAAAGATTCTAGATATAGAGTAGTCGACTATAAATGCACTAACATGGTTTTTATCGCTATTATTAACTTTCAAAACAAATGCAAATTCAGCGTTATTGAAACTAGTTATGATCCATCTTTGGACAGTTACTTGACATTATTTTTTTTATTGGAAAATTGTGTTTTGTTAAAGATTAGTAAAATATTGTTGTTTTCGATATCCCGAAAATATAGATGCAAAAACAGCAAAACCATTAGTTTGGGGTATTTGTCTTCTTGAATCCTTTGGGTTTCGAAAAATACCTCCTGTTCCTTTCTGTTTGCAAATACTTTTGTGTTCATTATTATAAGAATAATTATTCGCTCGAAAATTGTTGGTTTTCATAAATTTATGTCGTGCTTGCAGCTCACGTGACAAATACTTTAGCGATATACTCTTTAAGACTCTTGAAAACATATTTCATGTTATTTGTTTAGCCATACACAAGATGGATGATACTTTCCTCACGTCGTTCCATGAATCTCGCTCATCCATCACTGATCAGTTTAAAGGAGATTACACGAGAAACTACGAGTACGCTATTAACGATTATGACGTCATCAAACACAATCGATGCTTTTACTTCGCGACGAAACTTATGGAAAGTGGATGTTTGAATCTTAAATGGATACGTGTGTATTGTGTGCGAGAGATGTCACGTGACATGCAAATCTTAATGATGCGAATGTTTTGTTTGGTGAAAGTGATTAATATTTCACGACTTCCATTGAACATTGATAGCAAACTCTTCTCACATACTTACGCGCAACACAAATCTAAACCTCCTCTAGAGGGGCTGGCATATAACCATGGTTCAATTGAAACATTCAGAACATGTCTTCCTATCATTCATGTCGTGGAACAATTAGTGATTGTATTGTTGAACAAAACTGTTGTTGAAGAAGATTGTGTAGAGATAATAGATGTGATCACCTCTTGTGAATCACTCAACCGTATCGAAATTCATGACCTCTATAAACAAAACAAACAACACAAACATTTATTTAATGTAATGAAGAGCAAGTTGGAAGGAAAGGGAAAGATGGTTGAGTTATTGTTTTAATTGACATTTTTACTTTATTTACTTTTTTTATTTACCTTCCAATTGTTTTATATGTTTTATTTGTACTATTTTTTATTTTTTTTGTACACGAATTTATATGTGTTTTTTAATAATAAGTATATTGTGTATTGTAATTGTTGAAGTTAGAAATTGTTGTTAACACTTAACTCTCATATTTTCATCCGGGGTTCAAAACTGAATCATAAAAGAAGGTTAAAAATATATTACAATAAGTTTTCTGTTCTACATTTATAACTTAAACTATAGAATTTATATTTACGCAGGATAAACTTATTTTTATTACATTTTGATAAACCTTATATCTAGAAGTAAAGTTGCACGTGTGTGTGTGTTCAAGCGGATGTTTTTAGAGAAAAAGTAAGGGCAGATTTGGAATCAGAAGTGTCAAGCGGATGTGAAAAAAAATTAATTCCTTAAATAAGAGAGCTAGATGCCTTTATATCTCAAACACACAAAAACTGGATGGCGCAACATTTGCTACTTGAAAGAAATGATGCGTGAAATTTACACGTGCATATGCATTGTTGTCGATGAAAGATACTGCGTGGAAAATCTAAATTTAAATCGTTTTACAAAAGAGGGTTAATTTAAGCAGAGAAAAAACATTCACGAAACTGATGTTCAAATATTATACAGATTTTTACGGGTAAACAATACAACTCAATTGCTTAAAAAAAATTTTTGCTGAAGAAAGTTTTGCACTACGAGCAAAGAAAAGTTGATGACAACGATTTTAACCAAAATTTAGTTATTCTTTTACAATTTCAGGTTAAATATAAAGAAATTTTTGGTTTTGAACAGTGATAAAAAACGCCATAATTGCGACATTTCGTCATTTTTTCTACCGTCAACGAAAATTTAAATAGTTTTTTTTAAAAACCGTTGTCATACCTTGAAAATTTAAAAAGTTGAGAGTTCTTCCTCATGGGCTATAATGCACTTGTGGGCAGGAATCATTTTCTTTTTTTTTGCTTATGATTACAAATTAAATAGAAGGTTTTGCCATGAAAAGAAATTTGTTTTATGGATATAGAAATGCATAAAAACATATATGATGAGCTGGCAAGAGTTAAAAGAAGGTGACGCTGACAACGTTAGACATATCTTTTCATTAAACCCGTTCGAATTTTTCAGTTTTATAGACGTGCGATCTCACTTTTTATCTTGAAGCATTTCCATATTTACAGCGGTTATTTCAATTGTAGATATATACAAGTTTTGAAGTATGCAAATATTTAAACATGTAATATAAGCTTGAATAAAATATTTATTCCGTATTAGTGTTTCCGTATTAGTCCGTATATAGTGGGAAAAAATTAGTAAGTATTAAGTTGTAATTGCTATTTTGCATAAAGGTAAAACAATTTTGAACGTTCTAGGTAAAGTGTTGTGTCGAAATCTATACATGAATACAAGACATACATTGAAAGATGTTTATCTGATACAGTCCCATAAATAACCATCAATTTGATATGGAGGGGGGGGGGCAAAAAGTTTAGTATCTAAGGAGGCCCCACCATCGCTAGAATTCTCCCCCTCTAGAATGGCTAAAGCAGGCCTCTTGAAAAACTTTTGTAAGAAATCTAAGGCATCATTTAAAAGGGGAAACCATGAAAAGTGTGTATTTTGAAACATTAAAACTATCTTCTATAACATAACGTCGTTAATGATGTCATTCTACAGCGATCAAAACATTCGAGACTTCTTTGTTTTCTCCATGATACAGCAACACTAAAGCCGGTCTTACACGTTCCAATTTGTATGATATCATTTGTATGACACAACTAGTTCTTAGCCTACTGTATGTTTACACGCTCATACATACGTTGTTTTTTTATAAGAAACTAAGCTTTTGGGTCTCTACGCAGTTTCTTACAGATTTACCCTAAATTTACTAGAAGAGTTTCTTAAGAGTTTCTTATTATATCAGAATTTTTGCCTTACTGAGGATGTCACAGAAAACAAATTTTTTATGATTTTTGCTCATCTTTTAGTTTTATAGCGCTTTTTCTCTTCTTTTGCTTTAAAAAGACAAATGTTTCACAATATTCTTAACAATGAGGGGAAAAATTTAGCTCACGATTTCTCAGTTTTATAGAATAGAGTGAGCTTTCTGTAGTAGTTTCTTAGGTTTGCGAGCTCAAGTGACTAGAGTTTCTCATAAACCGGTTTCTTATAAAAAAAAACGTTTTGTTGCTATTTTAGCAAAAAAGAATGAAAGAAACAGAGAAAGGCTAGTAGTGTGTAAGTTAAACCGTGGCTGTTACGACGACCACAATTAGGAGCATGTGACACGTTACTCGCTGAGCTACGAATAGGAGATCGATTGGAATATACAAACTATTTGAGGATGTCCCAAGAAAACTTCGAAAACATCGTTTCTCTCACTCTTCAATAAAATCCTCATTTAACTGAACCATGGCCTACTTAAATATACGACCTGATATTCTGCATTTTGAAGATAAAAATAGAAGGCCGGTTTTTTTGTTATTAAAAAAATAAATATTTTCAGAAATAAAGTATTTTTTTAATGATGGGCTGGCTAGATACTTAAGATATAAACACAGTTTTTTAACGCGAAATGTTTGTTTTAAAATAAAGAATACAAAGGAAATACAATTCTTTTATACAGTAAACATGTATAACATTTTTCAATTATTTATCAAGTTTCCTTTTTTCCTTTGTCGCTTTTTAAACGTTTTTACTCCATCAACAATAACAGCATCAGTCGAAAGCTTTCTTTTATTATTAAGAAATATATTTGCTATAATTCGATTAGCAATTCTACAACCATGGGTTCGATGTTCAACACATGTAAAATAACCAACTTCTCTGCTGTCTTCACATAATGAAATGTTATCAGTACTGTTACTTGCGCTTTGTATACTTAATGAAAGTCTTTCAAGTACCTTAAGTGGATTAATTTTTGCGAGGATTAATTTTCGCGAATTTTGGCCAAATATGTCCTCGCGAAAATTTCAAAGAAGACCAATTCGCGAAAATTAATACTTGCAAAAAAATTGAACAGGGCTGATTTGCGAAAATAAATACTCGCGAAATTTTTTAGAAAAAACGTATTTTTTTTCATTATTATCTTTTTTGGAAGAAACATCGAATGTCTTTGCACCATTTGGGTTTTTGAACAGTTTTTTCAGTGTCTTTTTTCTTTTTTGCTTTCGGTTGTACATCAAAATCGACGTTGACGTTGACGTTCTTCTCAATAAAGCTACACATTATAATTTCATCTTTGGGTTCGCAATAGAGTTCATTTATCATTTTTCATAGCGTTGCATTAGCAAATGACCTTTAATACTAGCTGGAACGGTGACCGTCACTTCACAGGCAATCTCCAGACTTCCTTGAAGTAACGGTGATCTTCTATAATGTGTGCTCGATAGTTTGGCCGTTACATTCCCTCCCCTGTCTACGAGGTATTTTGTTGGGCGGGAAATTTCTCTCGGTAAATGACCAACTGTCTTTTCACAATCCTTAAGCCTTGTATACATTGTCAATATTGCGTTCAATGTTGCTTTCAACATTGACTGTGAAAATGTTGGCGTCAACATTACGCCCAGATTGAAAGTGTAAACACATGCGTTGAAAGGTTGGAAGCAACATTGCGTGTGGAAAGCAATGTTGCTCGAAACCTCTCCAGGATGGGTTTCACGCCAATGTTGCTTTCAACATTAACAAAAAAATCAAAAACATTCCACAATTGCCGACGACAGCTGGATTCGTCTTGAAGTTTTGCAGTGTAAATGTGGCGCTGTCCATCCGAAGGTAGCGGCGATAATATTCTCTGTCACTGAGCTTCGGTGATAATGTTGTTATATGCACCTTTGCGGTCTCTCTCAGCCAACCAGCATTTCACCCAAACGCTTCTTTTCTTTCTTCTTTTTTTCCGACAAAATTTCGACAATAACAGTTGCGGTAGCACAAATGACAACGTCGTTTTCTCTCTCTATTTATACCTAAGAAAAAGAATTTTGTCCGGCCAATCATTCAAGAGCAATGTTGAGCGCGCAAACCAAAACCATTGAACAAATGTGAACAGTACGGTTGAAAGGACTTTCAACATTGAAAGCAATGTTGAAAGCAACATTGAACGTAATATTGACAATGTAAACAAGGCTTTAGTCTTTTCTGGTTGTAAACGCAGTCATGTCTATACTCCGTAATCTCGCAAGAATTAAATTGCAAGAAAGAAAGCAAATTCCAAAGAAACCAGATGTGATATAGATTTAACAACGACATGGGATTCTGTTGATTTATCGCAACCAACTCATCAAGTAACAGTGCCTTCTCATTCAGAAACAAACCTTAGATTTCTTGACTACGAAACAGCTAGGTACGCAGGAACGAGTGGATTGAAGAAATTCAGAAGTAATTATCATTTCAAATTTCTTATTTTTAAAGAAAATAACTCGAAAAGTTTGAGATTTGCATGTTTATCATTCTGTGTTTATTTACAATTATAAAAAGAACGCTTGTGCGTTAGTTGAACAAACATTAGTACATCGTTAGTTCCTGACACTGATTCAAGTCTCATAGAGACTGGCATCCAACAAAAAGTTCTAGAGTCCTTTCAGTTAGAAAGTCATGAAGTGGAAAAACGGTAATATCAAAATATTTGATGAAATGCCTTTAAATCGTGGTTTTATTTATTTCCAAACTTAGGATTGTTGAAAACGTAAGGGTGTTTATGTTGTTGTCGTAGAGAGTGAATCGCTCCACCGATACATTGGTACTCCTTCGACCTGTCCGCCGGGACTCGATCTGCCGCGAATAGCCTCATCTCGACTAAATCGCCTGATGACGGGGGTTGGCCGTTTGCATCCAACATGTACCAATGGAAGCTGGTGGAGTTCCCACTTTGTTAATGCGGAAAAGTGCAGACGACAGCATACATAATCAACGACTGTCCCATCTATTGCCCTCCCAATGGTCCACAAGGTCTATGTGACCTCGATGCTCCCACAAGACGATGGCTGATGTCGGATTCAATAATCAAGAATAAATAATCAATAATCAAGAAGAAGAAGAAGAAGATCATCACAAATAGAATTCTAAATGGTTGTGATTAATAATTTAATGTAGAAGAGCTTCTGCATGAATCAACTAATAAACATAAAAATGAATAAAATGAATAATAATAATAACAGCATTTCTTACAAAATTACAATTAATTTGATTATTTTTCGAGATTTAATATTTTCACTTTTTCACTATTTTATTTTATTTTAATATGAATAGATGTCTTTTGTGTATGGGAAAAGGATTTTCTTTTTAGTATTATTTCTTGTATATTTTTTTTATGGTGGCTACTTTTTTAATTACTATGTCAAGTATTAGGTATGTCTCCTTGTTAACTACAGTCCTGATTAATATTTTTGTATATATTGGATTAATTTTTAACGGTAAATGTTCCGTTATTTATACCAATTATATTTTATACGGTCTACATTACTGTAGTTGACAAAATAAATGATGTTCCTTGTTCCTAGATACCTACCTCTGTTTAGATTGGACTCCTCTATGCATGGTCTAGCAGTTTATGTCAAGGAAACTTTACCAATATTTTGTGAAATTGACCTGGAAGACTCCAATCATCCTTTCATGTGTTTTCGTTTGTCTCTTCTACATTCAACTAGTTTTTTGTTCTTTCTCTATCGCTCTCCATCTTCTCAAGACTGTTCTGTTATCAAATCAGTTTCAAAGTCTGCTGACTTAGCTCTTCTTAATCATCGTTCAACCAACATCTTTGTATTTGGTGACTTTAACATTCACCATAAACAATGGCTAAGATTCTCGAATGGAACAAGTAGCTCTGGTGTCGAAACCTATAACTTTGCAGTATCTCAGTCTCTCTCGCAATTGGTTGATTTTCCAACCCGCATTCCTGATCACTCAAGTCAATCGCCCTCCTTGTTGGATTTATTTTTGACCTCTAACCCTGAAATTTTTAAGATATCTCATAGCGCTCCACTGGGTCGTTATGACCATGTTGTTTTGGAGGTCAAAATTAATTTCAATAGACAAGTTTCCCATGAACATCCCATGCATAGATCCTTTTTTAGATATGATCTTGCGGATTGGCTAAAATTTCAAAATCACATTCAGTCTGTCCCATGGGAAAAAATTCTTTCCAATTCAGTTGATGATTGTGTTAATGAAACTACTTCAATAATATTTGAAGCAATAGAATTATTTGTTTCGTCAGGGAAATATCAGTTAAAACCTCATTCTTCGTCATGGTTTTCTCCAGCTTGTGCTGCAGCCATAGCTCATCGCAATCATTTCTTTCATCGCTACCGTCGTGATGCGACTGATCATAACAGACAACTGTTTATTGCCTTGCGCAATAATTGTAAATATGTTGTTCGTAAAGCTAAAACTGTTTTTGCTGAAAGGACTAAAGATCTTATCAAATCCAAAGAAATAGGTTCTTGCAAATTTTGGCGTATTATCAAAAACGTCCGGGGTAGTTCTAAAACATCTGTACCTCCACTTTTCAATGGTTCTGAAGTCATTAGTCTATCTAAGGATAAAGCTGAACTATTCGCTAAACTCTTCAGTTCTCATTCCACCCTCGATGATTCTGGTCATGATCTCCCTTATTTCTCCTCCAAAACTGTCCAGACTTTACATGATTGCTTTATATCTCCTGATAAGGTTTCTAAGATTATTAACAAAATGGATTCTAATAAGGCTACTGGACCAGATGGCATTCCTGTAATTGTACTTCAAAGATGTTCTACTGAGTTATCTCCCGTTTTGTGTGCTTTTTTCAAAAAGTGTTTGGACGAATCCTGTTTCCCTTCATCTTGGAAGTTTGCCTCTGTTATTCCAATTTTTAAAAATTGTGGTGAGCGATCTCATTTTTCTAATTATAGACATATCAGCCTCATTTCCATCTTAAGCAAAGTTTTCGAGACTTTAATTAACCTGAACTTAGTTGAATTTATTGAAAAAAATAATTTGTTTTACGACTCCTAGTATGGGTTTCGTTCTGGGCGTTCCACTGCTGACGTTTTGACAGTTATAAGTGAACGTTTTTATCGTGCCCTTGATGTCTCTGGTGAAGCGCGAGCAGTTGCCCTTGACATCTCCAAGGCATTTGATAAAGTCTGGCATCAGGGGCTACTGCACAAACTTAAGGCATATGGTTTAAAAGGTCCG
Source organism: Candelabrum cocksii (assembly GCA_963930725.1). Taxonomy (NCBI): domain Eukaryota; kingdom Metazoa; phylum Cnidaria; class Hydrozoa; order Anthoathecata; family Candelabridae; genus Candelabrum; species Candelabrum cocksii. The sequence continues at coordinate 669,732 of OZ005672.1, read as the reverse complement.
TTTTAAATATTATCTCCTCCTTCCTTTCCAATCGTAAACTCAAGGTGGTTCTTAACGGTCATTCTTTTTCCATTTTTTCCATCAATGCTGGTATTCCTCAAGGTTCAGTTCTCGGTCCGACTCTGTTCCTACTGTACATTAACGATCTCCATGACAATTTATCATCCAAAACCGTTATTTATGCTGATGATTCAACATTGTATTCCTGCCTTAATAAATCAGATGATTGTGATAAAGTTAGAATGGCCTCTGATCTGGAAAAAGATCTCAATACAGTAGGTGAATGGGGTAAGAATTGGCTTGTTAATTTTAATCCATCTAAAACTAATCTTCTTTCCATTAATCATCTCAATCATGCTTCTTTACCTCGAATTTTGATGAATGGTTCTCATTTGCCTGAAAGCAATTCATTTCGTCTTCTTGGTCTTATATTTACCAGCGACCTCTCATGGCGATCTTATATTGAAAATATAGCTAAATCAACTGCCATGAAGGTTGGTTCTCTTTTACGAGAAATGAATTACCTCACTCCTGAATGCGTCCTTTACTTATACAAATCATCAATTCGTCCATGTATGGAATACAGCTGCCACATTTGGGCAGGTGCATCAAAAAATTGCCTGAATTTGTTAGACCGTGTTCAACGGCGTGTTTGCAATGCAATTGGCGAAAACCTTTCTTTGAAATTGGACTCCCTTTCACACCGGCGGAACGTAGCGTCTCTTTGTCTCTTCTACAAGTTTTTTTATGGTCGTTGTTCAAGCGAACTATCATCTCTTACACCTTCTCTCAAAATTTTTCTCCGTTCTACTAGATTGTCTTCTTCGTCTCACCAATGGACTGTTTGTGTTCCAAATTGTCGTAGGGATTTTTATAAAAACAGTTTTTTTCCGCGTACGTCCAGACTTTGGAACTCACTTCCATCTACATGCTTTCCTCCTAAATTTAACCTTCAACTGTTCAAATTTAATGTTTATCGCTACTTTAAATCTGTTTAACTTCTCCTGTAGCTCTATACTCGCAAGTGGCTTTTTAGGCCTTGTTTTGAGCAATCTCCAATAAAAAAATAAATAAATAAATAAACACATCATATAACCCCCACAAAAACATCCACACAAAGCTCCCCATGATTGTTATGGTTGCCAATCTTCGCTAAGTCTTCACCATACCAAAGCTGTATTTCGGTATCCAAAGCAACCGGTTCCAAGTAACTGCTGAAGTCCAATATATCAGAGTATTTTATCTCTCCAGATATATTGTACCACATATCAACACGAAAATGCTTCTTTTGGGTAAAATAATTTTCCGATTTTTGTCTGTAATGATGTATGCTAATTTATCCTTGTCTCCTTCCAATATCCAATAATATTTTGTCGACTTTTTTGCAGAACCATAGTTTCCAATAAAACCACTTATGTATTTGTAACGTATTCCACAAACATGCATCGATTGGTTAATTGGCACTACCGCAAAATCATCACGCGCGCCCCCAAAACATATTCTTTCTTTAAGAAGTTCCCAGTGTACAGCTAAGGAAAAATAGTTAATTTTGTAATATAATCATGAAATCGAATGTAGAATCTGTGGATGCACGTGCAACTTCACATTTCACTTCTTAAATAGGAAAAATCATAGTCAGTCTGCCTTCATGTGTTTGTAATATGATGCCAACGACAATGCGAAGATTTGTAGCTAGCTATTCTTCATAGTTCTCGGAAACACCACTTTCCGTCTCATTGCCTTCTTTTTTACTTGTTTGTTTTGGAGAGTTATATTAATACTAGCAAGAAAAACCATAATAGATAGAATTAATGATTCTTCGTTAATATAGCCTTTTTTAAATCTCGGATTTGTGAACTCAACAGATCTGTTACATAATTTATATTAATAACAAACAATAAATGAAATAAAAATATCCTTACAAACAAATTATTTAAAAACAAGAATATCACGAGAAGAAAATTAAATGAATGTAAAAAAAGTCTTGCGAAGTTAGGAATTATGTACGAAAAACGTTATTTACCACAATGAGAGCAGAATGGATAGTGTGGTTGTAAAACATAGAAGCGTTTTTCACATCCGTTAACCTTCAATAAAGATGAAAGATTTGATTTCAAATGTTCTTCGGTTATGATAATGAATAAATTAAAATTCTTCAAACAAATGCCATATATTTCAAGTAACTATGGTAACTGAAATTTGACGAGACATTTAATTTCATCAATATATGCAAGCCAAAACATCCATTGTTTCCAAAGTATTGTAATAATAACACGGTTCACTTTACCTTGGTTTTATCTTTTTCATCTTTCAAGTACAAATCCCACTCGGATGTTTTTGAGGTGTTACCAATATTCGAGAAAAGCTTGCATTCACGTTTGTCTTTGTTGTAGTTAACTCCTTTGCATGTTTTATGAAATGTGCATTTCTGTGTACACAATATAACAGAAACGCCATGAATGATCTTCATTGGATTGGAATTGACAAAGGCTTTTTTAACTGTTTCAAATGTTTCACACGAAGCCATGGTGATAACAACCAACAGCAAAAGATGACTTGCAATATAAAGCCTACAATAAAGAGTCCCAAAAGTGAATGAGTTACTGGACATAATGTCAAATTTTGTTTCATTTGAATATTTTATCGTATTTGGATGTAAAAAGAAACTAACTGAAAAGAAATATATACATAACTCCCAAATGGTTGTTTAGAAACCAAAATATTGAATACCTGCAGGAGAAACCTTTGAGAACCATCTTGCACTGTAGGAATATCCGTAGAAACGTTTTGTTTTATATTTTCTTTCTTGTTTCCTTCGGCATCAAGTGAACCAAAACCAGTGAGATAGAATGTACAGGTGAAAGAAAACAGTGAGGTGGAATGAATAGAGATTTTTATTTATTTAGAGTCAGTAGAAAAAAGCGATTCATCAAAAGGTTTTCAGGTTTCTCCCAAATTTATTTAAATTATTAACACAATTATGAGCATAAATACCATGCCGCTGATCAAGTTGTATGAGCTTTAACTATGCCGATTGTAACGGACGTGTTTTTGTCGCTGTGATTGGTATGTGTTCACAGGTTAAAAATTCGAATAAAGATTATATATGCAACTTATTTCATCGAATTTTAAATTGATGCATGCAAGACGTTGTTTTCTGAGTGGATATTCTGTGGTTTAATTTTAGAGTACAGAAGTGGAAATTTGTTTTATTTCCTTTTAATTGTCAGTGGTTACTTTTGAGATATTGTTTGGTGTTTGCTGGGTGTTTTTTGGCTGCGATCTTTGCAGATTTTAGTGGAATTTGCGAGGAATGAAACATTTTTTCACTGATTGAATTTTAAAATCTCCTAACTTACCTTTTCAACATTAACTCCCTCTCATTTGAAAGTAATTACATATTACTAACTCATTAAAATCGCTTGAAGTTCTTCGTTGCAGCGCTCATATCTCCTCATATATTTGTTTCCTTTGTGTGGATTTCAACGCCTGACTGATTACCATCGGGCGGAGTATCTCCACACAAGGAAACATATTATCATAACTTTCCTATCTATCCACTCTCATACCACTAACTACGTTATTATATTTTATTATTATTATTTCTGCTCTCCATAAAATTATGTAACTCCGCAAAGCTGGTTTTGTAGCAGATTTTTATCTTAAAACATTAATCATTTTTATTACCTTTATCATTATTACCATTAACCACATTTTTACTTCTTCTTGTTTTGAAATCAATGACCAGGATGAACGACATTATAGAGCAACTTGTTAACTTTGAAAAACATCTTCTTGTTATGTCAAAAAAGGTCGAAAATATCGAAAACTTCAGGACAAGCAAAGTTAATGAGATTAACAAAAGTGTTTTAGACATAAAAGATGTGGTTATAAAAAATCTTGTTGAAGAAAACCGTCGATTAAGAGCAAAAGTAGATGCTTTGGAAGAAGGCCAGGTATGCTTGGAGAAAGAGATTTATCATCTGGAAAACTACAATCGGAGAAAAAACGTTGTGGTTGACAGAATTCCGAACTCTGTGAAAAATCAACATCTCGAGGAAGCCGTTATTGAAATTTTTAACGCGATGAACATATCGATTAATGGCTGCGATATAGAAGCGTGTCATCGCATTGGAAGATCGTCACCAAAGAAAACGATTGTGAGATTTGTAAACAGGAAGGCCTGTGTGCAAGCTTTTCAGAACAGGAAAAAACTAAAAGACTTTAAATTGCGTAGTCTAGGCCGCAAAGTGACAAAGATTTTTATAAGAGAAAATCTTTGCCCTTATTCTGAAAAGCTTTCCTTTTTTGCCGTATGCTAAAGCGAGCAAATCTTATCTCGGAAACATTCTCTGCCAATGGCAAAGTTTTTATTAAACGTACCACAAACGAGAACAGAATTTTAGTTGATCATGTTAATACATTGGTCAATTTATATCCTGATTTTCAGTTTTGATTTTGAATGAACCTCCTAGCTTGATTAATGTTTTTGATTAATGTTTTTTGTTATTCCAAAGTTCGTTTTTATTTCTGCTAATTAACAAAACCAGTTTATATATATAACAAAACCAGTTTATATATATAGTTCTTTCCATGGAAAGATGTTTTTGCAAAGTGTGCAAAGAAACTGTTAAAAACAACCACCATGCAATACAATGTGATATTTGTAACTCTTGAATACATAAAAAATGCAATGGATTAAATGACATTGATTACCGTTATTACAATCAAGCGTCTCTAATTGGTTTTGTTTTTTATGCACAAGTGAAATTTTTCCATTCAGTCACATTTCGGATAATGAACTTTTCCAAGTCTTCAACATTAATATTATTATAGACTCAAATGAAATTCCTGCTATTATGAAATTTCTTCCTTCTTATGACCGTAACAAACTCTTTTCTAAGTTCAATGAATTTTTTACCACAAATTGCGTTGATAATTCAAAAGAAGGAAATGACTTATATTCAAATTTTTAAAAAGGTTTCAACGTGCCAACATAGTCTTAAAAAAGAGTAGTCTGGAGACTGCGCGCGTTCTGTCGTGAAATAACTTTCACACCTGAAATAACTTAAAACCTTGTTTACTTTTGGAAAGGCAAGACAAGTTATATTAGTTACAGTTCGTCCGTAAACACAAAATTTTGTTTTCCACAAAATTTATTATTTATGGACGAAGATTATTTTTTAGATAGAAAACTGCCTGAAGTTTAAAGTATACCCAGCGGGTAGCAATAAAATCGCAAAGCAAAAAATCTTCCGCGCTTGGAAGCACTATGAGGTAGATGGAGGTATGTTCTAAATACTGTTTCGGAATAATCGGAAAACTTCTGTAGGTACATGCCTTTCAAAAAGAACTAAATAAATACAAGATACACATTTTTAACATACGTCTGTTAATGATAACTAACACTTATACTTTAATCAATTTATGATTTAAAAAACTATTTAACGAAACTTAACACCCCCGAAAATTATGAAACTGCAACTACTAGGACCTTTGTTTAGTTTCTTATAAAAAAAACATGTAGCAAGTTATTTAAATATCATCTTTTTTGCCTGCATTATGTAAACATTTTGGATCTTCATGAAACACATTTATCCACTTTGTTTACAAATGAACGTCACGCGCTAAATGAATGAAGATCTAAAAACATTTCTCAAAATGTTCAATTGAACAGCGTCAAGTATAGAAAATAAATGAAGATAATGCTAACATCAGAATGTTAAATAAAGGGTTCCCTTAAAATCGTTCTTCGTTTCAATAAAAATAGATCACCAGCCAATAGAGGCTGGTGTTAATGAGCAGTCTCTCTGTGCATTCCATGTTGTAGTTTAGATGTCGAAGGTTCATCATGTTTTTTTAGATCCTTCCGATTAAAATCTTAAATGCCAAACAAAATTCCTCCGATGTGTTTACATTTATCGAGACAATTCAAACCGGCAATAGCGCAATGGTAATGGCGTTCGGCTCTTAACAGAAAGGTTCTGGGTTTGAGACCACAAAGTTGTTTAGTAAATGGTTATGAATAAAAAAACGCCGTATTTCATCAAAAATAACAGTAGCACAAATGGGAGCAATTAAATACACTAAAACTTCGAGTTGAGTTCTTCATGATAATGCTTAATAAGCGTTCTGGAAACCTCGCTAAAAACAAACAAACTGGTGCCAGATGGACGTGTACACGCACGTCTTTTAATAGGTCTTTGCAACATGTTTGTTTCATTAGAGGACTTATTTGAAAATAATAAATCCTTGCGACATTGTAGTTCAAAAGTAGATCGGGAAAATCAACAATACTGTTGTGTAGCGAAAAAAATGTATTTATGAACAAATATATGTAACTGGCTGAGCCACCAAACATTGCCTGTGTTTGTTTTAATAGATCGCCTTTTAGGAATCTACTCTCTCGCATATTGTGAGTTCCATTATAATGTTGGAAAGTTTCGTGATAAAAAACTTTTCATGAAAAACATTGTTCAAAAAAACCTTTGATAGAGAGCGCTGGAAAATGGGACAATCATATCTATTACAAGTTCTTTTTTATGGTTTCAATTATCCTATCTTATTGTTGTCAAATATTTGCGAAACGTAATTGTCGGAAACTTAGCGGTCTCAAAAGTGATCTTTACTATACATTCTGTGACACAAAACACTGTAACTTGAAGGTGCTGTGATTTTCTCTTTTCCCGTTTAATTACAGATTGTCATAAACCATATTTCTGAAAATTAAATTACACAATTTATAAGATATTACTATATAATATATCAACTTCAATTATTAACTACAAAACATAAACTTGCAAAAAACGAATTATCGTGTCAAAGAAATTCTTTGAAAAAATGATTTAAAATTGTAAGTTATAGTTCCATAGTAATGAAAGATTTGATAGAATTTGGGGTTGATTTTGTAGAGATACTTAAAACGTTCAAATGGTGGCTTTAATTTCACTGATATTTAAGGCATCCTCCAACACACATCTTCCCACGTAGACATACTGCATATCTTCGTTCAACCAAATAACTATTTCCTTTTTTTCTCCAACAACAGCCACAGTTTTGTAACCACCATCGAATTTTGACACCTGTACTTTGCAACCAACGAAACGTACGTTAAACGATATGTAAACACATAATACCTTGACGGTGTATATCTTAGTTAACTTCAGCTTTACCCACGCATTTTTAGTTTTTTTCGTTGTTGTTCTTGTGGCGATATCTCCATCAATCACAGCGCTTGCTGGTCTGTCTGTAGTATACAACGAAGATACAGTAACCTTTCCTTCTTGAGCCACATTATTGCCAACTGAAAGTTAACAAGATATAAGTAAACATAAATTATACAAGAAAGTGTATTATAGACTAGAGTAGGTGACAGCGATGATGGCCCAGGACTGATGATGATGATGATGATGGGCCAGTACTGATGCTCGGAAAAAGCCAAATACTAGACATTTAATGTACAAGGAAATCATTTGACTGCAAGAAATAAAAAAAATTCAGCTAATTTCGATTAAATTGATGCCAGATTGAAACCTAGCGGTAAGTAACGCTCTAGCTTGGAATCGAATATGGAGTTCGAAAATGGCATCGAAAATAACAGTTATGTTATTTAGTAAAGTCGAGAGAGTATTGTTATATGGTTCAGAGATTTGGACGTTTACCACAAACCATTAAGATTTATTGTCTCTTTGGGATCCAATTTGACACAAAAACGACTCTATCAACATCTACAAATTATTTTTGTTAAAATCAACCCCAGAAAGGTTTGCATAGCTGGGCATTGTGTTGAATACCACGGAAACGCCTCACCTATGTTGACAACTCGATACAAGTTAATGGAATGGAAATTATTAAAGATAATTAATTAATTGTCATGCATCGTAGAAATAAAATTTATTAAGTGTATTTAAATATGTATCATACTAAGAGTAATAAAACCATTAAAGCCAAATTATTGACTTCTTCCAAAGTTGTAAGCATTAGATGCCTTATATTGCGCATTATTATATAGATTTCTAAGTAAAAAAAATAAAAATTATAATAAATGATTATAATAATAATAAATAAATAAATACAAATTTAATATATATATAATTTAATATATCATTATGTGTACACTTTCAGTTACTGAAATAGTTAAACACATTAACAATGGTTGTTATACCAGGTGGAACACATTCGTATCCATTGTTGTTGCAGCTATCGTAACAATACATGCACCATGGACAGGGTTCATAGGTCGCACAATTTGGCCCAATCTAAAATTATGAAAAAGTTTATAAATCTCGTCGAAAGTGACTTCTAATTTGTACAAATCCCTCTGATATTAAAATAAATACTATCAATTAAGTAGAATTCGAAAGGGCAAGATAGGTATACCGTAAAAGGGTTGGAATAATTGGTACTTAAAAAACTCCATCCGTCTTTTTGAACAATTGAACCAGAGAATGACGTCAAGAGTTGGCATTCATTGCCCGATATGTCGTAGTTTAAAAAAACACAACTGTCATCTGCAATACATGCACCTGTACAGTTTTTCAATGACAAGTCATGCAGAATCTTCCCTATTTCGCTACCCTCGAAATACGAGTCTCGTTGGATCTTGAAGTTCCCGTAATATTTGCAGCCAGGCAGACGTGTGATGTGAGAAGTGATTAATCTTAGCAAGATTATGCAGCACCTGTAGATATAAGTAACTCACAATAAATCATAAGGTAAGGAGAATCATTTAGATTTCAATACATTCTGTAAGTAAGTACAGCGAAAGAGAATTGAAAAGTCGAGCACCAAATCAATTTCAGACTTACCCAATAGGTTTAACGAGACAAGAAACCATCGTCTAAAGCAATTTGTTTTCCTTATAAAAAAAATTATATTTAAAGTTGAAATGAATCTCATGAATGAATCGTCATTTTTTTTTATATGTTCATAACGATTGAAACAAGTTTTCTTCACTGGTATCAAACTGCGTGGAATCGTTGGATTTGAATTCACTAAATAAAATTTTAATTGAAATGTGTTCGAAAAAAACCAAATTGTGATAAATTTTTCATAATATAAAGGCATATGAAAAGAAAACCAATGGTTACAGATAATAATCGTTAGTGAGTTAATAAACTTGTTTTGAGAAATATGTTCTTTATGATTCATCATAGACGGATCCAGGAATTTTGAAAAGAGGGGGTGCTAAAATCATAATTTCATCTCAAATCGTGAATCTTTTCCCCACAATAATTGAAAGACTTTTCATGCTCGGAATGTTATTACCATAACATCTATCGTGGAAAGCTTTTTGCATACAAATCTATGAAATTGGTAAATAAACATAAGCAACATGAAAATATTGTAGGATGTTGCGATTACTTTCTTTACGCACAGATAGCTAGGATGTCTGTAATGTCATCAGTACGTGAATAAAGTAATCGTATATATATATCGCTTTTCCTCCCGCCAAAATCGTTACACGAAACCATTGCCAAAAAGTGCTCAATCATCACCTGACCACTTCGCTTACTAGAGGCCATGGCTATGGTCAAAATCGGACGGAAGAATTCAAGAGTTAGTCGGGGGTAACACATGTAAATACTTCAGTATGATACCCTTGCATAATACTTGCATCGCACTTCATGGCTGGCAACAAACAAAACAGGAAAATCAGGGTAAACATGAGCTCAAATAAAGCCGGATGACGGCCGAAAACAAGAGTGAATGTTTATTCAGCAATTCAAAAAGTGGGCAACACCTTCATTTTGGTCAACTTTATTTATTGTATGAGAAGCTTTCGACACCAGCGTGTCTTCATTGTGTCTGCCTGGATGTTTACTCAACGCTTACCAGCTTACAGTGAGACCGGTTTACTTTAGTAATCACACTAGCCAGAGCCCGTATTCTGAGTGTCGGCCATATTATAGAATAGTTATGGCGCCCCAGGATAACTGCAAGAATTGAGACGTTGATCGCGCACCTTCTGTAAAAAAATATCACCCCCCCCCAATTTTATTTTTCTTGGCGCCGAAAAGGGGGCGCGCGTTATCCCCTAAATCCACCACTGGTCATGAAAAAAATTCGAAAGTTAATTAATAGATATAATCATTTATATATTAAATATTATAATATCATTGTTCCTGTAACTATAAGTTCAACACGAATTTTCGATTTGTTATTAACTATGTTACTAACAGCAACTATTACAAACACCCAAAATCGACAATATATATATATATATATATATATATATATATATATATATATATATATATATATATATATATATATATATATATATATATATATATATATATATATATATATATACCTATATACGTTTAAAAGAAGAAAAGGGCCATTATAGTGTTTTGGAGAATAGGCGAAAGGACGAATTTGTCGGTCCCTTTCCCTTTGTTAGCCCACTAAATTTAACTTTATCATTTCAAATTTCTCATTTTTAAAGAAAATAACTCGAAAAGTTTGAGATTTGCATGTTTATTATTCTGTGTTTATTTACAATTATAAAAAGAACGCTTGTGCGTTAGTTGAACAAACATTAGTACATCGTTAGTTCCTGACACTGATTCAAGTCTCATAGAGACTGGCATCCAACAAAAAGTTCTAGGGTCCTTTCAGTTAGATGGTCATGAAATGGAAAAACAGTAATATCGAAATATTTGATGAAATGCCTTTAAATCGTGGTTTTATTTATTTCCAAACTTAGGATTGTTGAAAACGTAAGGGTGTTTATGTTATTGTCGTAGAGAGTGAATCGCTCCACCGATACATTGGTACTCCTTCGACCTGTCCGCCGGGACTCGATCTGCCGCGAATAGCCTCATCTCGACTAAATCGCCTGATGACGGGGGTCGGCCGTTTTGCATCCAACATGTACCAATGGAAGCTGGTGGAGTCCCCACTTTGTGAATGCGGAAAGGTGCAGACGACAGCATACATAATCAACGACTGTCCCATCTATCGCCCTCCCAATGGTCCACAAGGTCTATGTGACCTCGATGCTCCCACAAGACGATGGCTGATGTCGGATTCAATAATCAAGACAAATAATCAATAATCAAGAAGAAGAAGAAGAAGATCATCACAAATAGAATTTTAAATGGTTGTGATTAATAATTTAATGAAGAAGAACTTTGCATGAATCAACTAATAAATACATCATATAACCCCCGCAGAAACATACACACAAAGCTCCCCATGATTGTCATTGTTGCCGATCTTCGCTAAGTCTTCACCAAACCAAAGCTGTATTTCCGTCTCCAAAGCAACCGGTTCCAAGTAACTGCTGAAGTCCAATATATCAGAGTATTTCACCTCTCCAGATATATGGTACCACATATCAACGTCAAAATTCTTCTTTTGGGGAAAAATAATTTTCCGATTTTTGTCTGTAATGATGTATGCTAATTTATCCTCGTCTCCTTCCAATATCCAATAATATTTTGTCGACTTTTTTGCAGAACCATGGTTTCTGATAAAACCACTTATGTATTTGTAACGTATTCCACATACATGCATCGATTGGTTAATTGGCACTACCGCAAAATCATCACGCGCGCCCCCAAAACATATTCTTTCTTTAAGAAGTTCCCAGTGTACAGCTAAGGAAAAATAGTTAATTTTGTAATATAATCATGAAATCGAATGTAGAATCTGTGGATGCACGTGCAACTTCACATTTCACTTCTTAAATAGGAAAAATCATAGTCAGTCTGCCTTCATGTGTTTGTAATATGATGCCAACGACAATGCGAAGATTTGTAGCTAGCTATTCTTCATAGTTCTCGGAAACACCACTTTCCGTCTCATTGCCTTCATTTTTACTTGTTTGTTTTGGAGAGTTATATTAATACTAGCAAGAAAAACCATAATAGATAGAATTAATGATTCTTTGTTAATATAGCCTTTTTTAAATCTCGATTTGTGAACTCGGATTTGTGAACAGATCTGTTACATAATTTATACTAATAACAAACAATAAATGAAATAAAAATATCATTACAAACAAATTATTTAAAAACAAGAATATTACAAAAAGAAAATTAAATGAATGTAAAAAAAGTCTTGCGCAGTTAGAAATTACATACGAAAAACGTTATTTACCACATTGAGAGCAGAATGGATAGTGTGGTTGTGAAACATAGAAGCGTTCTTCACATCCGTTAACCTTCAATAGAGATGAAATATTTGATTTCAAATTTTCTTTGTTTATGATAATGAATGAATTAAGTGTCTTTGCAGAGTTCTCAATGACAGGTACGCGATTGCGTGCTTGGACCCTCCGGGGCTTTTTACGCACCTGCTGTTTTTTCATTTTATTGTGAAAACAATAATCAAATATAAAGAATGTTGTTTAGAATGCAACATCAACCAACTGGCGCTTAAAGTTATTTGTGTAGCGTGGTAATCATCAATCACCAATCTTTTAAATTTTTGAACCAATCGAATCATATCGGAATTTTAACGCTATAAAGTTTGCGTTGGAAACTCAGCAAGAACAATATAATGTGTAGAGATAACACGCTAAAAATTCAATGTTATAACAAAATAAGTTTCTTATTAAAGCTACACATAAATATATTAGTGAAAAATTGCAGCGTTGTTGGTGTTACAACATCTACACCTACAAATGTTCTTCGGTTATGATAATGAATAAATTAAAATTCTTCAAACAAATGCCATATATTTCAAGTAACTATGGTAACTGAAATTTGACGAGACATTTAATTTCATCAATATATGCAAGCCAAAACATCCATTGTTTCCAAAGTATTGTAATAATAACACGGTTCACTTTACCTTGGTTTTATCTTTTCCATCTTTCAAGTACAAATTCCACTCAGATGTTTTTGAGGTGTTACCAATATTCGAGAAAAGCTTGCATTCACGTTTGTCTTTGTTGTAGTTAACTCCTTTGCATGTTTTATGAAATGTGCATTTCTGTGTACACGATATAACAGAAACGCCATGAACGATCTTCATTGAATTGGAATCGACAAAGACTCCTTCAACTGTTTCAAATGTTTCACATGAAATCATGGTGATAACAACCAACAACAAAAGATGACTTGCAATATAAAACCTACAAGAAAGAGTACCAAAAGTGAATGAGTTACTGGACATAATGTCAAATTTTGTTTCATTTGAATATTTTATTATATTTAGATGTAAAAAGAAATTAACTGAAAAGAAATATATACATAACTCCCAAATGGTTGTTTAGAAACTAAAATATTGAATACCTGCAGGAGAAACCTTTGAGAACCATCTTGCACTGTAGGAATATCCGTAGAAACGTTTTGTTTTATATTTCCTTTCTTGTTTTCTTCGGCATCAAGTGAACCAAAACCAGTGAAATGGAATGTACAGGTGAAAGAAAACAGTGAGGTGGAATGAATAGAGATTTTTATTTATTTAGAGTCAGTAGAAAAGCGATTCAAAAGGTTTTCAGGTTTCTCCCAAATTGATACGTTTATATAAATTATTAACACATCTATGAACATAATTAACAAGCCGTTGATCAAGTTGTTATCACTTAAATGTGTCGAATAAATCTGTTAGAAATGATTTGTGCAATTAAGCAAATTAGCCAGCTGTTTTTTGCATAAAAAATAGGTTTTGAATTTTGCGACATTTTAGCTGTTAATGAACTTTCAACCAATTTAGAGGCTAAATAAATGAATTAAATGAGACAGGAAATGTTTCTCTCTATGACTATAAAGAGTAGCAAGATAAAAATTTCTCTTTATTTGATGAACTTTACCTACTTACTTAATACGTCCACCCGGCAGCCCTAACGATTAAACTCTTCCTATCCAACACTTTCTGTCTTTAGATTTTGAACTTACTGTAGTCCTGTATCCTCTCGTAGTTTGGTCTTGTACGTGATGGATTTTCTACCCCTCTTCTTTTTGCCATCTGCTGGACACCACAGTATAAGTTGTAAAGCAACACATTTTGGGTTTCTCACACAATGTCCAGCTAATCTCATACGTCGCTGTCTAATCTTGGTTGTTACCTTTTGGAGTTCCTGATAAAGTTCTTCATTGTTAAGGTGTTGTTGCCAACTGACATTTAGAGCCATTTTTAGCAATCTCGTGTAGCAGTCATCAAGTTGCATTTGTAAGTGTCAAAGTTTCGGAATCATAGAGTAGAACCGTTTCTACTGTGGACAAAACAACCGGATTTTAATTCTTCTTCTGGGCAACTTGGATTTCCAGATCCTATTCAATTTATGGCAAGCCGTCCACGCAAGAGCCTTACGCACATCCAAATCTTTCTCAGTGCTCTCCATCCTTGATCTCAGGTATTTACAGTCTTTAACACTTTAACAAGTTGTTTCCATTACTAGCAAATATGCAAGATGTGAGCTCTGGATCTTGATTAAAAGTGTGGTATCCAGTTTTACCAAAATTACAATACAGTCCAACCTGCAGCTGCCTTTTTCAATCTGGTCAACAACTCCTGAGCCTTAAAAATTTCCTCGGTTATCAGTGCAATATCATCTGCAAAATCTAGATTTGTTAGCATCTTTGGCTCAACTCTTCTACTTCTTCTCCTATCAAGCTTGAAGCTCAAAGCCTCTTCCCGTCCTTCAAAGGTTCCCGTCCTTACTTGTTTGTGATCATTCTGGATTATGTTATGTGAAATCTTGAGTTTACTATATTTATAATTATCTTTCTGAAATATCGGTTGTGCTTTGCTCATATTCTATTTTTCAACTATTTCTTGGACATTAACAAAATAAGATAATAATTAAGACCGAATCTTATTTTCATTTAATTATTGGTAACATTTATATATTTGCATTAGTTAATAGCTCGGTTATTGTAGTTGCGTTCATAACACTCTAATTGTTTAAGGGTTCGTAAGTTTGAACCATTAATTCTAAAAATAAAAACTTCACAATCTTTATCGCTATCTCTCTCAATTGACATTGGCATTCTCTGTTAAAAAAACAGTTTTTGTCGTTCTAAATGTATACAAATATAAACGTGTAAAAGAAAGCTTAATGAGGTTATAATGAGGCCTGTGGAACGCTGAGCATATGACGCGTATGAGTTTGTGAATGATGTAATGGTATGGGTTGCCATGGTAGGAAAACAAAATGTAGAATGATATGAAAAATGATGCGCAGAGAGATGCTACAACACTTGTATATTTGGATTTGTTTTTAGTTCGGTTATTGTAGTTGCGTACAAAAATTAAGTTTTGCCAGGACATGTGTTATATGATTTGTAAAGAGATAAAACACTTTTTTATTTTCTAAACATGTTCTGGCTATCTTCTAGTCGTCATCAGAATCTAAGGAAATTTACAATACGTGTGTATATACAACGAAAATAAAAATGCTGTGCCATTGAAATTGAGAATCATCGTCACGAATAGAATTATAAATGGTTGTAATAATTTATTAATCTAATCTATTCGTTATCGAAATTATAGACATTATGATCATTGCAAGCTGCAACAAGACCTTAGAAATGTCGATTGGTCATTAGTGTATAACTCGCACTCCGTTTCAAATTCTGTTCATGCGTTGAACCAAATTTTATCCGAAAACTATGATAGACGTCCCATTCGTCACAAAAAGAACGAACACAAACATCTGTCCATGGCTGACACAAAAAGTTAAAAACAAAATGAACTACAAAGACGTGCTCCAGAAAAAGTTCCGCAAGTCGAAAAAGATCGAAACATACGAACAGTATAAACATCAAAGAAACAAAGTATACAACATGATCAAAACAGCAAAACAAAACTACATTAAAAACTTGCTTAAAGAGAACATCAACGATTCAAAATCTTTTTGGAAAACTTTGAAGAACATTTTTCCTACAAAACCAAAAACTAAACACACCAGCGCGGTTTTCAAATTAAACGACAAAGAGATATTGGATAAAGAATCCATCGCAAGAGAATTTGGTCGATTCTTTTTTAAAGAAACAACAACATTCCTCAAAACTCTTTATCCGATCAAAAATTTTGTATGGAATAAGCCGATGTGTTTACCTTTACGAACAACTCAAAGGTTCTTATTCCACTCATTACATCTTTTGCAAATACTTAAAAAATCTTAAACGCGGTAAAGCATCGGGAATCGACGAGATTTCTCCAAATCTATTGAAGGATTCAGCTGAGGAAATTTCGAAACCAATGGCATTCATTGTATATAAATCCATGTTTCTGGAAGATTTCAAAAGTTTCTCCATTTAATAAATCAGAATCAAAATCAAACTTTACCAACTACTGACCGATCTCGATATTGCCATGCCTTTCCAAGGTGCTCGAGTGCGTTGTGAACCAACAACTTTCAACATATCTTGAAAAAACATCTCCTGTTGAAAAGCAGTCAATTTGGATTCTGTCTACACAGATCAACAGAACTGGCCTGCAATCTTTTGCTTGATGATATTCGTAAAAACATGAACCAGGGTCTTCTTACAGGAATGACGTACCTTGACCTAAGTAAAGCATTTGACACGGTTAGTCATTCGCACCTTTTATCAAAATTACCATCTTATGGAATAAATGGAATCGGACTGACATGGTTTGAAAGGAATCTTTCTAATCGTAAACAACACGTGTTTTATGATGGTTACTTATCAGAAGATTTCCGAGTTCTCAGAGGAGTCCCGCAGGGGTCAATTCCTGGTCCTACATTATTTGATATCTACAACTGCTTACGTTATTCTAGTATTATCAAATATGCCGACGATACTGTAATGCATACCAATGGAAAAGACTCAGAATCGATTCAGAAAAAATTGAATGTAAACATCCCCGAGGTCTATAAATGGCTGACAAACCATGACTTGTCCTTAAATTTTAAAAAGGGCAAAACCAAAACAATGTTTTTTGGCACTTCGGCATGAGTTAGAAAGGTTTCTCCATTTAATGTAGAAATCAATGGAATCCATCTACAGCAAACGTCACAGGTACAAGTACTTGGGAGTTCACCTTGATTCAACACTCACTTTAAACGAAGATTTTAACTCAAAATACAAAAAGCTTAGTTCCCGACTGCGTCTGCTATCAAAATTGCGTCCAAACTTGACTATCAAAGCATCTAAAGTAATTTACGAAAGTATTGTCGTTCCAGTGTTTACTTATTGTGGAACTGTTAATATAAACTTATCGAGGACAGCACGGTTGAAACTTGACCGAATACATCGGCGTGCTACTGACATAATCAACGACAACAACCAGCAACGTGTGAAGCTAATTCTGATCATGACATCTGTAAAACGTCGAGTTTGTCGAATTGTCAGGACATCAATCACGACAAAACTCCCTCCACCAATGCACGACTAGATTGGTTAATTGGCACTGCTGCAAAATCATCATCAGCGCCCCCAAAACACACTCTTTCTTTGAGGAGTTTCCAGTGCACATTTAAGGAAAAAAGTATTTATTTTGGAAAATTCCCTGAAGATTGCCAATTTGGAAACTCTGTCTACCAGTGTCAATCTGTAAAAAAATTTCAAATTTCAAGTTCACTTCTTAAACAGAGAATAGCTGAATCAGCCCACCTTCGAGTGTTTGTAACATGATGTCAACAACAAAGCATGTAAAAAAGCATTTCGCAGTTAGCCATTATACAGAACAAACTTTATTTACCACAATGAGAGCAGAATGGATCGTGTAGTTGTGAAACATAAAAGCGTTCTTCACAACCGTTAACCTTCAATAAAGATGAAAGATTTGATTTCAAATGTTCTTTGGTTATGATAATGAATGAATTAAAATTCTTCAAACAAATGCCATATATTTCAAGTAACTATGGTAACTGAAATTTGACGAGGCGTTTAATTTTATCAATATATGCAAGCCAAAACATCCATTGTTTCCAAAGTATTGTAATAATAACACGGTTCACTTTACCTTGGTTTTATCTTTTTCATCTTTCAAGTACAAATCCCACTCGGATGTTTTTGAGGTGTTACCAATATTCGAGAAAAGCTTGCATTCACGTTTTTCTTTGTTGTAGTTAACTCCTTTGCATGTTTTATGAAACGCACATTTCTGTGTACACGATATAACAGAAACGCCATGAACGATCTTCATTGGATTGGAATTGACAAAGACTCCGTTAACTGTTTCAAATGTTTCACATGAAACCATGGTGATAACAACCAACAACAAAAGATGACTTGCAATATAAAGCCTACAAAAATGAGTACCAAAAGTGAATGAGTTACTGGACATAATGTCAAATTTTGTTTCATTTGAATATTTTATTGTATTTGGATGTAAAAAGAAACTAACTGAAAGGAAATATATACATAACTCCCAAATGGTTGTTTAGAAACCAAAATATTGAATACCTGCAGGAGAAACCTTTGAAAACCATCTTGCACTGTAGGAATATCCGTAGAAACGTTTTGCTTTATATTTCCTTTATTGTTTCCTTCGGCATCAAGTGAACCAAAACCAGTGAAATGGAATGTACAGGTGAAAGAAAACAGTGAGGTGGAATGAATAGAGATTTTTATTTATTTAGAGTTAGTAGAAAAGCGATTTGGAAAGTTTTCAGGTTTCTCCCAAATTGATACGTTCATTTAAATTATTAACACAATTATGAGCATAAATACCATGCCGCTGATCAAGTTGTATGAGCTTTAACTATGCCGATTGTAACGGACGTGTTTTTGTCGCTGTGATTGGTATGTGTTCACAGGTTAAAAATTCGAATAAAGATTATATATGCAACTTATTTCATCGAATTTTAAATTGATGCATGCAAGACGTTGTTTTCTGAGTGGATATTCTGTGGTTTAATTTTAAAGTATAGAAGTGGAAATTTGTTTTATTTCCTTTTAATTGTCAGTGGTTACTTTTGGGATATTGTTTGGTGTTTGCTGCGTGTTTTTTTGGCTGCGATCTTCGCAGATTTTAGTGGAATTTGTGAGGAAAGAAACATTTTTTCACTGATTGAATTTTAAAATCTCCTAACTCACCTTTTCAACATTAACTTCCTCTCATTTTAAAGTAATTACATATTACCAACTTATTAAAATCACTTGAAGTTCTTCGTTGCAGTGCTCATATCTCCTCATATATTTGTTTCGTTTGTGTGGATTTCAACGCCTGACTGCTTGCTACCGGGCGGAGTATCTTCACACAAGGAAACATATTATCATAACTTTCCTATCTATCCACTCTCATACCACTAACTACGTTATTATATTTTATTATTTCTGCTCTCCATAAAACTATGTAACTCCGCAAAGCTGGTTTTGTAGCAGATTTTTATCTTAAAACATTAATCATTTTCATTACCTTTATCATTATCACCATTAACCACATTTTTACTCCTTCTTGTTTTGACATTAATGACCAGGATGAACGACATTAAAGAGCAACTTGTTAACTTTGAAAAACATCTTCTTGTTATGTCAAAAAAGGTCGAAAATATCGAAAACTTCATGACAAGCAAAGTTAATGAGATTAACAAAAGTGTTTTACACATAAAAGATGTGGTTATAAAAAATCTTGTTGAAAAAAACCGTCAATTAAGAGCAAAAGTAGATGCTTTGGAAGAACGCCAGGTATGCTTGGAGAAAGAGATTCATCATCTGGAAAACTACAAACGAAGAAATAACGTTGTGGTTGACGGAATTCCGAACTCTGTGGAAGATCAACATCTCGAGGGAGCCGTTATTAAAATTTTTGACGCGATGAACATATCGATTGATGGCTGCGATATAGAAGCGTGTCATCGCATTGGAAGATCGTCACCAAAAAAAACGATTGTGAGATTTGTACACAGGAAGGCCTGTGTGCAGGCTTTTCAGAACAGGAAAAAACTAAAAGACTTTAAATCGCGTAGTCTAGGCCGCAAAGTGACAAAGATTTTTATAAAAGAAAATCTTTGGCCTTATTCTGAAAAGCTTTCCTTTTTTGCCGTATGCTAA
Organism: Candelabrum cocksii; assembly: GCA_963930725.1. Taxonomy (NCBI): domain Eukaryota; kingdom Metazoa; phylum Cnidaria; class Hydrozoa; order Anthoathecata; family Candelabridae; genus Candelabrum; species Candelabrum cocksii. The sequence continues at coordinate 649,810 of OZ005672.1, read as the reverse complement.
AGCGGGCAAATCTCATCTCGGAAATATTCTCTCTCAATGGCAAAGTTTTTATTAAACGTACCACAAACGAGAACAGAATTTTAGTTGACCATGTTAATACATTGGTGAATTTATATCCTGATTTTCAGTTTTGATTTTGAATGAACCTCCTAGCTTGATTAATGTTTTTGATTAATGTTTTTTGTTATTCCAAAGTTCGTTTTTATTTCTGCTAATTAACAAAACCAGTTTATAGATATAACAATATAAAAATATATATAAAAATATAAAAACATGTATTGGTTAAATTCTATTTTTGATTTAAACAGTAATCAATTTTCTAATTTAGTCAAACTTAGTATCAGGGGTAAATCAATTGTTTAGCTTAGTGTTATTAAACAAATATATGTTTGCTTGGTGGTTTGTATTTTATGTTGTGTGTATTTTTGCCAATTAGATAATATATATTTTTTCTAGATATATTTTTTTCACACATATTTCTACTGTGGTGTCACTACATTGTTCAGCTTTTATTCTATTGAGTGACACCAACCATATATTTTTGTATTTTGTTTTTCTATGAATTTTTTGTATTTATATTATATAGTGAATAAACAACAATTTGAATTTGAATTGAATTTTGAATTTTAATCGTATAAAAAATTCAAAATTTTATCCTTAACCAAAACACTCATAACTACTGAAACAAACGCCTTTTTGATATTCCCAGGTACAAATTCATTAATAAACACAGAGCTTCTGGAAAAGGTGGAGGAGTCGGTCTCTATATTTTAGACAACATTGCCTGGAAAAGAAGAGTCGATTTGGAAAGTTTAAAATTTGAAGTTATTTGGATAGAGATTTTTCTAAAAAAAGCAAAGAGTTTTATTATTGGTGTTATTTACAAACTCCATAATACATCCAAATATCTAGAAAAGAACTTCACAGTATTATTAAATGATATGCTAACGAGAGTTAATGATGAATCAAAAGAAATCATGATTATTGCTGACGTCAACATTAACTATTTAGACAAAAAATGTAATAAAGAGTTTAAAAACACAGTTAATGACGAAACCAACTTGTATCACTGATAACACCAGTATATTAATTGCCAAAAATTAACCTTACTTTATATCATATACAAAAGTTATCCCAACGAGTCGTGTTAGAAATGGTCGAATCCGAAATGGTCGGATGTACAAGAAAACTAAATAACACAAGATATGAACCGAAACCGATTACGTTTCGCGATTACAAAAATCTTGACTTAAATAATCTATGCAATGAGTTACGATCAGTAGATTGGGATGAAGTATGTTCTATACCAAACGTAAATGAAGCCTGGTTAAATATGAGAAGTATTTTAACTACAGTTTTTGATAAGCACCAAGAGTTACTAAAAGAGTTAAGGGAAAACAGTCACCATGGTTATGGTCTGAGATAAAATCTGCTATGAACGAAGGCATTCTGTTCCACAAAAAAACGAAACTGACTACTCTGCATACAAGCATAAACGAAATGAAGTTAACATATTGATGCTTAAAGCTAAGTCCTTGTACCACAAAAATCTTCTTCGCGAAACCTACCATACACCGAATACTTTCTGGAAAACGATAAAGAAAATATATCCCACGAAATGTAATAACGTTGCAATAAATCTACCGATATCATGCCAAACGGTTTTGTTAACTATTTTTTAAACGCTCCCCGGATTATATAAGAGAAATCGATAAAATTTTGTAATCTTGTCTTGAAGAAACAACTTCCTATAAGCAAAAGGTGTGACGTACTGTTTAATTTTGAACACGTTTTTAAGTTAGAAACAGAGTACCTTCTCAATAAACTGAAAGTTAAAAAGTCTCCTGAAATCGATGACTTACCTGCTAGACATTTAAAAGATATAGCATCAATTATATCTACTCCATTGAGTTGTATTATAAATACCTCACTAAAGACTGGTGTTTTCCCAACTGAGTGGAAACATCCGAAAGTTGTTCCCATCTTTAAATCAGGAAGCACTACTGAATATGAGAATTATTTATCGACCTATAATATCCATATTATCGCTTGTCTCCAAAATTATTGAACAATCTGTTGACAGACAACTGTTGCAGCATCTTGAATTGAACGACCTTCTAACAAGCATGCAATTCGGATATCGATTTAACCGATCAACAGAAGAAGTTGGTAATCTAGTGGGAGCTGTATTTCTTGACCTCAGTTAAGCGTTTGACACCATCAGCCACGCGAAGCTGTTAGAAAAGTTACCATGTTACGGAATGAAGAACACAGATTTAGATTGAATAACCGATTATTTGTTTAACAGCAATCAAACTATTTTATACAATGGTACTCTTTCTAGTCCAAGCTCAATGTTAAGTAGCGTGCCTCAAGGATCTATATTAGGTCCTTTGTTATTTCTTATATTCTATAACGACGTAATGATACATCTTGCCTTTCTTTAGGTTTGCGACTAAATCGTTACAATCGAGCTGTTGCGAGAGAGCTTGTAAGTCTTCGTTTAGACATCTTTCGATGGCAGTGATGTCTTGACTGTCAAAGTACATAGCGATATCATCGGCGCATATTACGAGTTTTGAGTATAGAGATAAGTGTATATTATTCGGAACTCCACAACGGCTTGCAAAATATTCTTTAGAGTTTAATTTGACTTTAAAAAAGTCATATTGACTCCAGTATTATTGTAATAATAAAATAAGAAAACTTTTTGCATAGATCATCATATGAGTCACTTTACCTTGGTTTTATCTTTTCCATCTTTCAAGTACAAATCCCACTCGGATGTTTTTGAGGTGTTACCAATATTCTAGAAAAGCTTGCATTCACGTTTTTCTTTGTTGTAGTTAACTCCTTTGCATGTTTTATGAAACGCGCATTTCTGTGTACACGATATAACAGAAACGCCATGAACGATCTTCATTGGATTGGAATTGACAAAGACTCCTTTAACTGTTAGAACCATAGAGATGATGACAAAAAGCAGAAAAAGATGACTTGAAAATGAAACCTACAACAAAGTACCAAAAGTGAATGATTTACTGGAAATTGTTTTATTTGTTTTAATATTATATTAGATAGACCTGAAAAGAATTTTTCAGATTGAATACGAGCTCAAGTCAATCTACTCCGAGTAAACGTGCCAATTTCAACTTAAATAACACCCAAATGAATATTAGATACCTGTTGGAGAATCTTTTGAGAACCATCTTGCACTGTATCCTTATAACCGTTATGTGCTTAAATTTATTTCTTGCATTATCATTGAATGAACAGATGACTGAAAACGAGCAGGATGGAATGACAGGTGAAAGAGAACAGTGAGCTGGAATGAATAATGATTTTATATATATAGAATGTTAGGGAGAAGTAATTCAAACAACTCTCAGGTCTTCCTCTCTCATTAAGAAGGAAAGGATACCTGGAACATCCTGCCTGGTGAAGAAAGCCAATGACATAAGCCACCAGTAGCAGCAGGAGTGGTGGTATTTCACCAGGGCGTTGGTTTTAACCCAACTACTACCTAAAAGGTGTTCACTTGTTTACCACCTAAAAGGCGTGCCATTTACTGATGGCACGCCTCCATCCTACTCTATCCTACGCCAACCAGGGCTGAATAGGTTTTTCAACAAGATCTTTCTTCACAACCTGGTTCCATGTTGCCCGTGGCTTGCCTCTGCCACACTTACCATGAATAACTAAATCCCTACACTTCTTAACTCAGTTATTATCATTCATTCTCTCAACATGACCAAACCATCTAAGCCGACGCCTTTGCAAAGATTTTCTTACACTTTCTAGTCCACAGCGTTCTCTTAACTCATTTGAAGGCTTTCTATTTTTCAATGTCACATTTGACATCCATCTAATCATTCTCATGTCATTACGCTTTAGCCTGTTTAGTTCAACAGTTCTAACTCCCCATGTCTCCCCACTATATAGAAAAATACTCCTTACACAAGCATCATACACCCTGCCTTTTGTGCGAAAAGATATCACTCTAGAAGTTAGGAGAGGTAAAAGTTCTCTAAACGTTTTCCACCCAGATCTAATTCGAGTTATACAACTTTGTTCTGCGCCTCCTATTGACACTGATTCTATTCCAGTAGCTAAGGTAATTTCATCAGTATACACTCTACACACATCAAAGCCTCCATGATGAAGAGTTACACCAACCTTAACTCCAAATTCCTTGCTATATGATCCATTCACTCTGACATGACTTCTAGCATTTTCATTTTCGTTTATTGCCATTAGCTAATTTTCGGATAAAAATTAAGTTTAGAATTTGCCAACATTTTCTAGCTATTGTCAATGAACCAGGTTATCGAGTAAAAAATATACATATAGTATATTATACAGTATTATACAATATGTACACAGTCAATCGACACTATATCAATCAATCACACATTTGAACAGACTAATACATGACAAACTGGACTTTGAACACTTGCAACACTTTCTACATCTTTTTTCAGGATTACAGCCACATTTAACTCCTGACATGCTTTTCATGTTGATGGTAACAATGTCCAAATCGATTTTGAGATATGTTCGTCAGTCTTTTGCCAACCCCAATCACCAGGTGATTGACGTATGTTCTTTGGTAAATGGTTCTTTTACATGAAGAAAGGCGTTTGCAGTAGGCGTGATTGACTTGATTGTTCTTCCATCTTTTTGTAAATAAGTTCCTTCGTACTTTGTTTACAGTTGAAGGTGAACTTCCATACATCAAGAACTTTATACATCAAGATTGGGAATCTTTCTAAAACTAACATAATGGATAGTTCTTCGGAAGGAAGATAGCCAACGCTTGTTAGAGAACTGGTTGCTGATCACCATCTTTGTTTTTGTTTCAGTTCTGTTTCACATCAATACTGGCTCACGATTACACTCACACAGATCAATAGAGAGTATTTGCTTGAAATGTTACACTGTAGCACCGAATGCCCCGTCACATATATTTCGCGGACACTATCAAAAGGTAAAAGAAGCAACTCTCAGATTGAGAAAGAGACATTAGCGGTTGTGAATTCGGTGAAGAAATTGGATATACCGATGTTGGCACCACAACTGGTGATATTTCTAGGGAACGAATAGTTACAATTAGAGGTACTTCTGATGGACCGAAGGGTATGGCCGATTTTGATATTAATATACACTGTCCCTCAAACTCCGATTTAAAAACTGGAATCAATAAAAAAACTCAAACTGAGATGAGACATAACCTAGACCTATCGTCGCTACCTGTGTTCCGCTATGAGGTTAATGCGTAGATTTAAAAACAATAATTTTTTCATCCGGTATAAATGTTCCATATGAATAATCAGTAATAATGCTGACGTAGACGTTTTTCCTCATTCCAAGAATAGACGAATAGAATTAGCTTACAAATAATTAAATAATGATAATTACACAATCAGGTGACCACCTAGAAACCAGGTGATCACCTAACAACCCACCATTTTAAACTAGACTTGCATTACGCAAGAATACTTACAAGAGTGCTTCTTAGTCATATACACAGATATTGTTTGACCAGCTTGGTGTAGGCCAATGCAGTTTTGTTTTTTCAAAATGCATCAAAGTCTTCTAAAGTGAATGAGTGGAATGTGGTCTGTTTGAACAACTATTTCTGTTTTGTGTTATTGCACAATAAAAGAAATGGAAAGAATCCAACAATGGAAGGGACGCCTTAAGGCAAAACAGGTCATAGCTTCTGGTGGTGCATTTCTTTAAATACGTAAGTAAAACATTAGCCTAATATTTTTCATACTACTGAATAGTACAAGCTCGCATATTATTTGAAACATTTTTTTGTGATGAGATCGTGTTCTTTTTGCTATGTGCTATACATGATGTGAGGAGGTCACTGGTGCAAATCCAGTACAATTTCTTAAAGCTGTTAGCTCAGTGGAAGAGTGCTTCACTGGAAAAAAATCATGAATTCATTACAGTTAGGAGAATGGTAACACACGAGTGACCAGAACACGGAAGCTGTGTTGATATGGAGATAAAATATTTATGACTTTGAAGGTGGCGAAATAAATGATGTTTAAATATAAAGGAGGTATGCGCGAAAATTAATTATTTTTTTTATGTACATATATGTGTGTATTAATCAATCAAAATTACACTATGTACATTCTCTGCTTCAAGCTGTTGTTCTGCGTTGTTACATGCAATTTTCTTGAACATGGCCCGAATATCCTTTGATTTATTTTTCGCTACTATAGTAGCAGAGGTTTTAGACGGTCCTGGTTTCCTTGCAGTTGCCAAACCTCGGTTGGTGAGTGTCGTTGTTGTTGTATCCAGTTGTTTTGGCAATGATACATAGAAAGTTCCCAAAATCACAATTTCCTGAGGTTCCTCGTACCGTTCCTCAAAAAGTTCAAGGCACTTTTTAAGTAATTCGGTGCTTTTGGTTATACCAGTGACGATTTCGATTCTGAATGGGAATTGGACAACGATAAGAGTCGAAGCGCTTTTGACATGTTCGAAGAGTGATATTAACTCTTGACAACTCGATGATATTATCTGTGACACTATTATTTGTGTTTAATTATTTGTCTCTCAAGAAATATTTGTGTTTCCAAATACGTATGGTATTTGGAAACACAAATATAATCCTTAGCTTCCCTTTTCATCCTGTTTCAAATAAATTATAGAGAAAAGATTTATTGTAAAATGGCCTTGCGCGAAAATTAATACGCGCGAAATTATACTAAATTCATGATGCGCGAAAATAAATACGCGCGAAATTACACGTAAGGCCCGTTGCGCAAAAATTAATAAGCGCGAAAATTAGTACAAATAAGGTACTCTAGGGGTGTATAGGGTCTGGACCGGGGGATTTTAACCCTTTAAACTAGAAGAGATAACATTGATGATGTTTGATAATAAGTCAATTTGAGAGCACATTTTATCAAATGTTTTTCCTTCCTAGCTTCACTTTTCATTCTTGCAGTGTGACATATCGTAACGATGGCCATAAAAAAGCATCAATGACTTTTTTTAAATGCGTTAAATAAAGCACCACGGTGAAGTCCTCATGTTAAAATGGTAGCTAAAGAGCTGAAAATATCTTGGAAAGCGATGAATAAAATTTCTATAAAAAACAAAAATGTTCTTCCTTCCAAACAAGTGATTATTATGTCATTACAATTCAAGCATTAATAGTACACAATTTACACAAATGCGCTGCTTATTCTCAAAGTTATTTTAGAGATAATGCTCATATATTGACGTGGACTAGGTAGATAATAACAAATTCAAATTTGTGTTAAATCCTAAAAATAATTCTAATTTGCTAATTATGAAACCTTTGATCTGGAATTTTTTAAAGAAAACAAGAGGAAGCTGGCGTATAAAAAAATTCGTTTTTAATTTTTAAGGTCAATATAAATACCACAAGCCTTTTTAAAATCTTCTCTAACATATTCTTTAAATTAAGATTGTCTGAAGTGAGGTTGTTCGTTAATTGTCTAAATTAATATGTGTCAGAAAGTAAATTGGCTGATGTTAATCTGAAAGAAAATCTCACAGTTGATTAGTTGAACAAGAAATCCCTAGCTTGTGAGGCTACTATTATTTGTATTGATAGTCTTGATAAATGATTAAGCTTGGTTCACAAAAGCAATGTACAGTATACTATTTTTTAATATATGTACTATCTTTGTTTATCATTTTTTTATTTTATATGTCCCATTATTTCAGATTATATATATATAATATATATATATACCATTAGTGTAATGTTTATAACAAGCTGATCTCCATGGCATTTGCTGTGAAAGGTGTCCGGATTTTACTTGTCGGAGATGGTATGTGTACTTATATTTCTCTTTGGCTCGCTACATTATTCAAAATATTTATTTAAAATGTTTTTTTACTTCATTCTACATTGATTGATGAGTTACACACTTAGTAATATAATTATCAACCACTTTTAATCTGGTAATACGTAACCAAATGTCACAATTCTTAAAAATATTTGAAAATGTTTTTTTTTTAAAACACTGGTTGAAGTTGACCAGAATTGTCAGTTGTAGATGAACAGATAAATACAACGGTCAATATTGTATAAATAGTTGATTTTTTTAGATGGAGTTGGAAAAACATCTCTGATTTTGTCATTAGTTACAGAAGAGTTTCCAGAAGAAGTATGTTTCATTGTTTCATAGTCTTGGAGACAATTAAATTCATATTAGATCTAATTCTAGTCTTGCTCAATTTGTTTTGTCAACTATTTATCATTCCACTCCTGAGTGAGAGTGAACTGTATTCATTCAAACGAATTTTTCTTATAACATTTGTCATAAAAGATTTTTTTATGCGGTTTAAAAATATTTTTATATAGATCCAAAAAGAATTTTGCTTTTTTCAAATTTATTATGCTAAAATTTTCTGTCTTGGAAAATTAAAGTCCACAAGTTCACAAGCTTCATATTTAGGTTCCGTCTCGAGCAGAAGAGATCACAATCCCAGCCGACGTCACTCCAGAGAAAGTTCCCACGCACATTGTGGACTTTTCATGTATGTTTTCTCAATGTAAACAACAAATCTTGTAAGTTTTTGTTTTTAGATTCTGAACAGGGTGAAGATGATCTCAGGCAAGAACTTGAACTGGTGAGAAACTCTTAACCGCCTGTCTCTGTCAATGTTACACACTCTAGCCAATGCACACTTAATCTTTCTCTACAGCTTTTGCATTCCAAGATGGACTTCTACTCTTGTTTACATATCAATTTACAACTTATAAATAAATTGAAAGTTTGCCTGATTTTTTAGTAAAAATGTTTTGTTTGGTTCATGTAAAATTCAGCAAGCAGTCAAGCTGCTGACGAAAATATGACAAATGTTACTTACTAACCAGTGTGATAGTAGAGCTCCTTGAAAGTTATGAGGATAAGATTTCATTCTTTCTGTATCTATTTTTTATACTTAAACACCTTGTGATGTAATCATGAAAATATCCTTCAATAGTCAATAGAAATTTGTCTTGTTAAAAGTTCCCTCAAGTAACAATTTTTTTCGGAGATTTTTGTCCAATCAATTGATAGATCATGAAAAATGTTCTTCTGTTTAGTACAAATTATTTTGTTTAAGATTTTGTAATATTTGCTACAACTTCATCATCATCGTCATCATCATCATCATCATCATCATCATCATCATCATCATCATCATCATCATCATCATCATCATCATCATCATCGTCATCATCCTTTTAACGTCGCTTTTCCATGCTTGCATGGGTTGGATGGTTTCAAAAGATGATTTTCTCCAATTATGGAGGTTTAATCATCTGATGGCTTATTAGTGCAGATGTTGACGGCTGGATGCCCTTCCTAACGCCAATCCCAGAAAGAGGAAAAAGAAAAACTTTTACAAAACTATGAAACTAAGATTAAAATTAAGAACTAAAATGTGATGTTCGTATTTGTTAGGTCAGTCTTCTCTGTGATGTTCGTGTTTGTTAGGTCACTCTTCTCTTAAAAGTTGTTATTGATCAATTGAATGTTTTTAATTTTAATGATTTAGGAATTCATTTTATATTTGACAAATTTGTGGGGAAGATGTGTTGCTTATTGCTTGTTGCTCTTGTAGTTGTTTTTGTATTTCATCAACTGAATCTACTGTTTGTTACCTTCTTTCAGGCAGATGTGGTATGCGTTGTGTACGCTGTGGATGATGATATATGTATTGAAAGGGTAATACCAGTTTATTCAATGTTGCAACTCATTTATCACCAACTCTCTGTGATGCTTCTGTTTTGAAATACAAGGTCGATGAGTAAAAAAAATTCCTTTGATTTTATGTACTGTTGTAGCTCTTTACACGCAGGTTGCTTTTAAGACCTTGTTTTGAGCAAAGATATATATATATATATAAACCCTTAAACAAAACACTTTTATATATTACAAAACTATTCTTAATCCTGTATGAAGTTCCTTCTTCTAGAGTATTAAATGCTGCTTCCATAACCTTGTGTAATCACCGCTCGGATAATAATTGAATAACTAACCATTGATCAAGAATCTAATTTAATCTTTAACAAGAAAGTCACTCAAACAATAACTTGAAGTATGAGAAATAATAATATCACTGTTTGTGTATTTCGATTTTCGATTTTCAATTTCAAGCACATTTTAGTGACATGCTACTAATTAACGTAGCAAGGTGTATGTTTTTTTTTTTATTACAACCAATGTTTTTTTTATAAACTTTTTATATTGCCAAAGATGAAAAAAATTTGCTAAAACGCACCGAAATAATTAAAAGAGACGCAAACCGAATAACAAAAAATCCCTTAAATCAACGAGCTAGATGTTTTTGTTACAAAACACTTTCGTTACGCTGTTTCTGTCTTCAAAATGATGAAGTTGGCTAAAATTTGGCTAAAAAATCTAAAATTTGAAATATCGTTTTGTAAAGAGTTGAAGCTTTTCATGGTAAGAATTCTTCATGACTTCCACTTATAAATATCGATTTAATGTTTAAGAAGTGATTTGTGTAGTGTATTTTCCCACTTTTTCTAGCTGTTATTAATGAAAGTTCTTCTAACGTAAATATGAATGATATAAGATGATTATTTCTAAGACTGCTACAAATTTCTGTTTTTGTTGACAACTTTTAAAAAAGATAAACATATAATAAATAAACATATTTCGGTCATGTTTGAATATCAGTGAACCTTTTGTTTTCTTATCAACTACATTACTAACTAAGATTATTACAAACGCACAAAGACCAGTCTTCTCATTTTCGCGTACGTTTTTGCGCATCCGCTTGTCGGCACGTACGCCAACCTTGGTGTAGGAACGTTTGCATACGTATTTTTTTGCGTACGCCAGATGTAAATAACGAAGACGTCATTCATGGCCGATACGTTGTTGTATTACGAAAACAAAAAATACTCAATACTGAAGAAATATTTGACTTTTATTATTTATTTCAGGAATTTTTGGTTTTAACTTCGCACTTTTTCCTAATTTCAAGAAGACATGGTTATCACTGAAGAAGTCGTTGTATTTTAACTTTTTAAAGCTGTATTTTGCTAGTGAAAATATGTGCCGTGACATTTTATATCTTTAAAATTCTGATATGATTGGTTCAAAAACTGTTCTCTGTTAAATAGTTAAATATGTGATTGTTGACTTTCAGGATAATTGTATTACTACAACACAATTAATTATAAGTGCCAGTTGGTTGACAATCTAAACGGCATTTGCATTTTGTTCTTGTTTTCACACGGGACTTCGATTGTGCATAATTAATTCACCAAATGTTTAAAAGCAGCTGCTTCGATGTATCAACAAAAACAACTCTATTAGCTTTAAATAAAGTATTTATTCCTAACATAATTTGGATTAAATATTTCTTTAAAGATAATTTTTTCTCAAAGGAATAATACACAAGAATTCTTATTACTCTCTCTTACTTTTAATAGTTATAAATTTTTCAATTCAAACAATGGTGTCATTCTTTTGCCTAGTTTTCTATTGAATGACACCAGCCATTCACAATAATCACTTTTTAAAATATATATTTCTTTTTTCAATCTATATAGTTCATTTAGCATACTGGAAAAAAGTATGAAGTATTTGTTATGTTTATATTCATCACTTGTATTTGTATTATTTAAATTGTGTTATTTGTGTTATTTGGTAAACAAACCATTTGATTTGATACGGGCGCGCCCAAGGGTTATTGGGCAATTTTTCGAGGCTTGAAAGTTAATATTACATTGTTCGGATAAAGCATGCCTACGGAGGGAAAATCTCCGAAGATAAATTGAAGGGCTAACAAAGAACTTAGCTGTGCGATGAACGTTTAAATCGAGACGAACTCATTTGCATTGAAACTAGCATGATTGATTGAAGTTATTGAAGATTACAAAATATAAATTTTCTTATTTTGTTTCTATATTTCACTACTCGAGCTTGCCTCGAACCCTCCAATGAGCTGCATTACTGCATTATTACATTCACCCGCAGTATAGATGTTTTCCGCGGTTTGGTTTAGCCTCTGGGCTGGCCGTCTCCACTGTAATAGCAGAGATGGTTTTAGGTGACTCTGGTCCATGGAGACATTCAGGTCACCGCCAAATCGATCGGTCGCATTTTTATACGTCTGGGCATTGAATGTTAGCATGTGGAGAGAGAGCCGGCAACAGCTTGAGTAGTGATTAACAAATACATTACAAGGATACATAAAAATGCAGCAAATGACAATGAATGAACTTTTAATGAAAAATTTGCAAATCACTTTTGAACAATTAATTAGAGCACTGCATCGTAAGTCTACTAGACAAACAACAACAACAAACAACAACAATTGTTATTTTCCAAAAACAACAAATTACTAGACTAGACTAGCTATATAACCCATTAAAATTGCACTCATTAGTTCTATGAGAAAGCATAACTGTGTTAGTCTGTCTTAATGTAGACCAAATGACAAATTATGTACGGCAAAACATAAAAATATGTCTACGCGAAAACGTATGCGAAACAGTAAAAATCGTATTTGCGTACGCAATTTTTTTTGCCTAGGCAACAATTTTAATAATGAGAAGACTGAAAGACGGTCTATGATGAAAAAGTAATGAGTGCATTTTGCATTCAATGAGTGCATTATATTATAAACCAATTGTTTTCTTTTTTGATTTTGAAAATAATATTTTTGTTATTATTATTAAAAATGTTTATACAGGATAAAATTTCAGTTAAAAAACTGCTACAAATATATGTCCTATGTTATATAGAAAAAGAACAATACAATCCGTTATTAGATATTGTTTATTAATTTGTTTATTTAATGTGAAAGGACTTGACGAAGAATTGATGTTTTCCGTTCAGATCACAACGTACTGGTTGCCAATTGTTTTTGATGTTTGTGGGGATCGTCGTAAGCCAGTCGTGCTTGTGGGAAACAAATCTGATCTTGTCGATGAGGAAAGCCCCCATATGAACAAGATTCTAACCATTATGGACGATTATCCTGAAGTTGAAACTTGTATCGAGGTACAACAAAAGTTATGTTAGGGTTTAGTCGAAGATAATTCAATATATATAATCGCGAAAAGTAACTGGTTATTATTATTTCTATAATTTATAATTTGTCCAAAATTTGATATGTGCGCCAACATTCAACACTAGCTTCTCAAGCTCAACTTCACAAAGAACTCTTGTGGGTTAGAAGGCATATCATCTTCTATTCACCCTTTAGCTTCTTCTGAAGTTATTTTCTGCGTGTTTTAACCAACATTGTTACAACAACATTAGGAATAGATTCTCAGTAGTTTAAAGTAGGGAGTAGTTACTTTTTGATAATCCTTTAGGGAAAAAATTGATACTATTCTCAACTTTCAAAAGTCAAAAATTCTTTCAAAAATCAAATAATAAATCATCTTTTAAATAGATTTAAATGTTTGTCAATTGAAATTTTACTCTTCTTGGTTTTCCTCTAGATTTTTTTTGATTTTCTTTTAGATCTTTTCACTCTCTTTTGCATAACTCATTAAGCTTTATTGTGTTTATTTTGATAGCTCCACTGTCTATTTGATAGCTGCAAAGAATTTAAAAGCGATTTCTTTCAATGGTTTCCAGCCTCATGAATAAATGAATGAACCAATAAGAAATATTATAAACAACGAAACTGATTAAAAACAACAATAAGGATTCAAGAATTTGATTATGTGTTTTAGTGCTCAGCATGTGACTTGAAGAATATTTCGGAGCTATTTTACTACGCACAGAAAGCTGTGTTACATCCAACCTCTCCACTCTATTCACACGATGAACAACAGGTTAAAAAGTTTACTCTTTGTCGATGTTTTACTTTATTTTCAGGTTATAAAGTGCTGTTTTTTCCAAAGGGCTTTTGATTGCAATAAACGTTTTTATGCGTTTTGAATAACCACTAATTGAATTTTCAATAATTTTTCCATGTCAAATGTCATAGATTGTTTAAAAATTATTTTTGAATTCTTTAAATCTCATCAGAATATTCAATCACTTTGTCTGTTTGCCCACCGTAACATGAACATTGTAGTAAACTTCAACGTCTTCATGTATGCTAATGACACTTGCAAATAACAATTTCTTTTCTGTTTTATGTTTGTAGATAACAGAGAAGTGTGAAGTTGGTTTAACCAGGATATTCAAGGTGATATCCGTTTAATTGAAATTTAAGGCTACAGAAGATATTTCATTTCCACAATGACACAATGATCTGTAATTTGTGTTTACAATAAGTCTTGTTTTGGATGCTTGTGTTTATTGCAGATATGTGACATGGACAACGATGGTATGCTTAATGATGAGGAATTGAACGAATTTCAGGTAGAAAAGCTTAATAAAGATTTGAGTGAGTAAATATTATTGATTTCAACATTTTTATAAGTTAGATTAAAACTATTTTGAATTAGCCTACATACCCCAGTGTTAGCATTCCTGAACACATACCCCAGTGTTAGCATACCTGGAACACATACCCCAGTGTTAGCATACCTGGAACATATACCCCAGTGTTAGCATACCTGGAACACATAACTCGATGCTAGAATACCTTGATAAATGTCTCAAATCTTAATGTATAAATTAAAAGATGATATGTCAGAAACAACTAATCAGTAAAGAATTCGATTTTTATCTCTCTCTGTTTGGTGCAATGACGATATAGCTTCAATGTATTTGTGTGGTCATTCTTCTATATTTCGAATTAGGTTTTTTTCTTCAGAAGCGATGTTTTAAAAACTCACTCCCGCCACATGGCTTGCAAGAAGTCAAGAGCATAGTGCAGAGAAATATGGAGGGGGGAGTAACGGAGGAAGGTGTCACTTTACCGGGTAATTGTTTGTTTGTTCAGATAAGTTGTATATAAAAATGTGTAGAACCAATGTTCTTCTCATTGTCCCTTTTTTGATTGAAAGAAATGGCGAAAGTAGCGGACATGTTTTTATCACTGTGATAATTACTATGTGTTTTGAAGTTAAAACTTTGTGTTACTTAACCGAAGATGACATTAGTTTAACGCTAAATGTAGAATCTACTGAAAAGAGAAACATTTATTGGGTTGAGTTTATGGATGGAATGAAAAGAAAGAACTAATGTTCTTATTATTCATTGCAATGTGATTGATGGAGAGAGTTCACAATCCCCTCAAACACAGTATTGTTAATCTAATTATCATTGCAATTTTGAATCTGAGCCAATGAATAATTTAAGACTCAAAGGTGTTTCTATTAACAGCTAACTACTATGTTAGCTTCTTGCAAAATAATTCCTTTTCTCTTCCACGGAGAAAATTAGACATGTAAATTTAGTTAAACTTTTGGTAGTATATATATAAAACATACTGTACGATTGTAACATCTGCATTTGTCAGTGTTATATATGTCGAGGAAACATCAGAAAATATTGTAATTAACAAGATAGTGTAGTAGTCTCACTCAGACTTCATGTTTAGGGAAGAGGGGTGGTGAGGGGGGGGGGGGGGGAGAGGGTTGGCGAGGGGGTAATCTGTAACGCTAATTTGTTTGTTTATATTTTGTAGTGATATCATTTGAACTTTAGAATGCTATCTATGATGTTTTAAAAACCAAATGATTCAGTCATATTTAACCTTGTTTTAGGCTTCTTGTTTCTACACACCCTCTTTATACAAAAGGGTCGCCAGGAAACCACTTGGACTGCGCTCAGAAGATTTGGATATGGAGTTGATCTGGAACTGAAAGAAGATTACCTTTCTCCAAAGTAAATGAATGCTCATCTCGGCAGATTGAATTGATTCATCTTGTTGTTTTTATTTCAGTTTGCAGCTCGGACCGGATTGCTCAGTGGAACTCTCTTCATCTGGTCTGGATTTTATCATGGAGTTATTCTACAAATATGATAAGGTCAAACATTTCTACAATTAAATATGTTTGCATATTGTCAAGAAGTTTTTTACTCTTTTACATTCATTATTAAACTTTTAAACTTAAATAGAAAAGAAATTATTTTGAAGTATCAATAGATTTTTATCTCAAGAATTTTTTTCTTTCTATTTTTATTTTATATCAATCTTTTCTAAAAATAAAAAAGGCGTCAACGATTATTTATGGTTGATTCATGATTGCTCATGATTATGATCATGATTATGTTTCATACAGGATGAAGATGATGCTCTGTCGGCTGTAGAACTTGATGTAAGAACCTTGCTAATTCTAAGAATATAAATTATAACTTTGTTTCCAGTAACTTCGTAAGTGATGGGAATGTGCAAGTCGTTTGTATGTTGACTGCAGATTATTATAAATTAATAGTAGATAGAATAGGGACGTCCAGACTCACTTTTTTTAAAACTTGCATATCAAAATATTTGAGGACATTTTAGCAATTTTTAGATGTCTTATGCACTATTAACCTTTCAGATGTGGAGTGAAAAATCTAAGTGAAAAGAAAGGTTGCTGGTTTTTATTTTATTTAAAACTAGTATAATCCCGATAACTTGAACCCCCGTTAAGTCAAACTCATGTTAACTCAAACTGTTTTTATACACACCATGTAGGTGAGAAATATATTTGATCATGATGGCTAGATATTAGTAAACTGCAGTATAATCTCGATAACTTGAAGTTCCTAAGTTTGAGATAACGAATGTTTGAGTTATCGCGAGTTTTTATGAGAAACTATTAGGGGAGGGGAATAGAAAGACAGTTCGAGTTATCGTGAGTTTGACTTAAAGGGGGTTTGAGTTATTGGGATTGTACTGTATTTCCCTCTCAGTTTCCTCTTGTCTTGTTTCGCAGGACCTATGCAGTGTTTGTGTTGAAAGATTGTGGAGTGAAGTGGAGTTAACGGCCTCATGCAGGACGTCTGAAGGCTGGATAACAGCTGAGGGGTTTGTTGCCCAGTGGATGTGAGTGATGTTTAAGATCTCAAGCATGATAGAATAGTATTTTGAAACAACGCTAACAACGCTTCAATTTTTATTTAATTGTTTTTGCCACATTTTCAATTGATGGAATACACCGGGCTGTGGTGTGAAATAAAAACATTAACAGATTTTAATTGGCAGGTTATGGACATATATCAACCCCTCTCGAACGTTGAGGTTTTTAGCATATTACGGGTACATACATGGCGATATGGAGAACCAAATAACAGGATTAAGAAGTATGTGTGTTTGTCATATTTTGCACTCTGTTTTTAACCAATAGGAATCACAGGAATAGTTGCTTTAACCAATCAGAAAAAATATTGAATTTTGCACTCTTTTTTAGCCAATCAAAAAAAAAAAAATATTGATAATATGTGATATTGTTTTAGACCTCATTCGAAGATTCAAATCCATAGTCCTTCGAAAATTATCATTTGTTATCATAAATTCTCCCCAGACCAATAATTCCTTAAATAACATAGATAACATATATATTTCGTGTTTCAGTAACACGCAGCAAGTCCATTGACATTCAAAAACGCAAAACAACACGCAGTGTGTTCCTAGTATATGTTGTTGGATCTCGCGCGTGTGGGAAAACTTCCTTTTTACAGAGTTTCCTTGGCAACAACACAATAAAAGAAGACAAAGACTTTTGTAAATACTCTGTGAATTCTGTACAAGTGAAGAGACAGGAAGTTCACATGATTGTAAGCTTTTGTTCTTTACCATTAGGCTAACTGTTAGACACCAACATGAGCAAATCTATATAGATATGCATAAACTATACATTCAAAGTGATCTTATTGTTATGAGTTTTTATATATTGTAATTAAATTAATTAATTATTAAATATTCTATTCATTTAAACCTTTTGTCAATTTCCTCATTTTAATTTTCTAATTTTAACAATCTTGCTTTAATTTTAATTCTTTAATTTTTCGAAATAAATAGAAATTATTATTCTTTCTTTGTGGTTTATCTCACCTTTTAAACACATGGTATATCTCAGCTTTTAAACACACGGTTTATCTCATCTTTTAAACATACGGTTTATCTCAGCTTTTAAACACATGGTTTATCTCAGCTTTTAAACACATGGTTTATCTCAGCTTTTAAACACTTTCATATTACTGTTATTTAGTCCAGCGAAATTTATTTCTTATGACATATTTCTTCTCTTACTGTTGCCTAGTAACAATCCCTATAGAAAACTATCACAATTGCATAACAGCTGATACATCAACTTGATTAATAAAAACATTTATTTGCATGATAAAATATAATATAGTTAGAAAGCTTGACGATAAAAACACCATGATAAATTATCAATATGCTATATATATTAATTTTCATGACCATCATGTTTTTGTCTCAGTTGGAAGAAGTTCATGAACACGAAACAGACAGGAAACTGGCATCAGGAAAAGCTGACTGTGTTTGCTTTCTCTATAACATCAATGAAGCAGATTCATTCTCTGTTGCGGCAGCCTTACATAAGGTAAATAATGATAATGACATCAGCAAATACAATGTTAATTACATTGCATTATTTTTTGTGTGATGTGTTGCGGTTGGTAGGTTTTTTGTTAGTCCAAGTATTTTTTTAAATCTATTTGACGAACGATCAAATAATAAGTATTATACAACTATTAACATGTAACCGAAAATAAACTAGCAATTCAACTGATAAAAAATTGTTGAGAAGCTGCAACTAAACTTGCATAATTCCCACGAACGATGGCAATTGATATTCTCTCAAATAGCCCTGTAAGCAAAGGTGGGCAGTAACTAGTTACAACACGAACGACGGCAATTGATATTCTCTCAAATAGCCCTGTAAGCAAAGGTGGGCAGTAACTAGTTACAACACGAACGAAGGCAATTGATATTCTCTCAAATAGCCCTGTAAGCAAAGGTGGGCAGTAACTAGTTACAACACGAACGATGGCAATTGATATTCTCTCAAATAGCCCTGTAAGCAAAGGTGGGCAGTAACTAGTTACAACACGAACGATGGCAATTGATATTCTCTCAAATAGCCCTGTAAGCAAAGGTGGGCAGTAACTAGTTACAACACGAACGATGGCAATTGATATTCTCTCAAATAGCCCTGTAAGCAAAGGTGGGCAGTAACTAGTTACAACACGAACGATGGCAATTGATATTCTCTCAAATGGCCCTGTAAGCAAAGGTGGGCAGTAACTAGTTACAACACGAACGATGGCAATTGATATTCTCTCAAATAGCCCTGTAAGCAAAGGTGGGCAGTAACTAGTTACAACACGAACGATGGCAATTGATATTTTCTCAAATAGCCCTGTAAGCAAAGGTGGGCAGTGTGGGCAGTAACTAGTTACAACACGAACGATGGCAATTGATATTCTCTCAAATAGCCCTGTAAGCAAAGGTGGGCAGTAACTAGTTACAAAAGTAACTAGTAACTTTTTGAGTAATTTTAACGGTAACTTTGTTACTATTTTCCAAAAGAAACGAAGCACGGTAACTAGTTCCTATTTTTCAACAGTTACAAGTTACAACTTTTGTATTGAAATTTCAGTTTCTAATTGCCATCCATTTCTCTGCCCGTGTTTGTGGCATGCTTTATGCGTGTTTCCTGCGCGTTGCGCAATAATGCATTCTTCAGCTGTATTGGCGCAGCACTGCCCATGCGCGACACTATTTGCTCACCACGTGGGTTGCGGGCTTTTGGCTGAAGAAGGAGGTGTAGTGTTTAGTTACAGTTATATATACTATATATCAAACATTGCGGTTAAACTGGACTCGCATGCAGAGCTGGCCAGCTGCAGAATTTTATGTTCAGATTTTTGAGTACTGAAAGTAACTAGTAACTGTAACTAGTTACTTTTTAAAAATCGGTAACTGTAACGGTAACTTTTGAAAGTAACTTTGCCCACCTCTGCATGTAAGCTTGCGTGGATCACCACCTCTGCGTCAAAGTATTGGAATTGGAATTGTTACTAATCGTAACCTTTTCTTCCAACATATAAAATTCAACAGTCTAGTTAAGCGCTGTGTGCGTTTTGACCTTAGGATTTATCTTGATAAACTAAGATGCAAAGGGATGACTTTGAGCAGACCTTCTAGATATTTTAAAAAGTAGGCGTGCTTTGTTTTAAATTTAGAAGTTGCCCGATCAAACTCCCAGTGTATTCATAGGAACAAAATGCGACCTTTCGAAATCAAACCAGGTGAGATGTACGTTTAAGTAGAATGTGAGTTGATTTGTTGGAATCGTGTAATCGTGTATTCTTATAATTTCATGGAATTATTTCATTTTAATTATATTTTTATTTATTATTACAATTATAGTTATTTCGAAAATATATAATGATCATAATTTCTATTAGAATTATTCTGCACGTCCGAACGAATATGCGATCTTACATTCCTCTATCCCTCTACAGGTAATTTACATCTTACAGGATGTACAGGACATATACGAATAACAATGTGTGAACATTGAATTATCAATCCTGTATAAAAATTGTTTATAATAATGATAATTCTGTGCTGAGGTGGCACAATTTCATGAAGACTCGTAATCATAATGGTTTTATTCGATTCACTTAACTGTTAAACAGGAAGAACTGTCGGTTTTCTCTATTTACTGAGAAATATTCTCAAAGCCGTTTCCCATATTTTTGATTATTTTAAGAACACAGTTTAGGAATGTTTTGCACGTTTTAAAAAGTTCTACACCTCCTAAATAAGTTAATTCCTAACTGTGTTAAACAAGAAGAACTGTTGGCTGTTAGAAGGTTGGCTGTTAGTTTTATTTGCTGAGAAATATTCTCAGATCTTGAAATGTTGAGATTTATATTTTATGTTTTTTCATACTTTAGATTTTACTTCACTCTTTAGAAGTTTTTTTCATATTTTTTATTATTTTATTCATTATTTTATTCATATTTTTCATTATTTTTTTCATTATTTTATATTTACAGTTTTTGGTTTAGTTAAAAATACCTCGTAGTAACAAAGGAATATTAGTAAAAAAAATGGTTTTATTGATTTAAAAGGATTTCCAAGTTTTCATACATACTTTATTACAATAACTCAAAACCAAATGTACAAAATAATAGAATTACTTGATTTTAAAGTTTAATCCTCTAAAACAACGAAGAAAGTCTCGTGTTTTTTAGTAACAAAGAAATCTTAGTAAAAAATTGTTTTATTGATTGAAGAGAAAATATTGCTGACTTTAAACGTTGTGTTTAGTATTTCAGCTCAATGGAAAACAACAATAACTCAACAGAGATATTCACAAAGATAGCCACGTTAGCCGTATACATGTGAGGGGTATTAATAACTCAATAGTTCTGACAACTTCATTGATTTACAATTAGTTTTGGAGAGTGTCAAGATGCCACTATGCATGTGGTTATTTTTCTCCCACAGAGAAAGCTCAGACATTTCTGCTGATTAAAAATTTTCAATTTGATAACATATCTAGCGTCTGTCAAGATAAAAACCAACTTTAGATTCAATTGTTTCTTTCATCTGCATGGTGATTCATTTATTTATGTTGATTAGGGGAAGCACTTCAAGTTCTGAAAGCTCCATGTCTAAACTAGCAATATCCATTGGCTTGTCTCTCTTACTAGCTGCTAGTGTTGGATTTATTGCCTATAGACATATAAGAAAAGGTATGAAGTGTTGCTATGGTGTTGTTGCTATGGTGTTTCTCACTCCTTCCATATACATATATGTGCATAGAATTTGCAAATGTAGCAAAGTTGTTGCCTTTTTTATGAAGATCTAACGCATAATGAACATTTGAACTTTTTCACTTCAATACCCTCTCTTACCACTATGGCATCAAATTAAGACACATAGAAAGATCTCGGACACTGACACGAGAAAAAGGTGCAGAGAGAGGTTGTGAGAAGCATGTGGTGACTAAAGAGACCATGGATGACACACAAATGTTAAATATCTTCTTGTTTGTTGACACACAAATGTTAAATATTTTCTCGTTTATGGCCATTCTTTTGAACAAGATGTTCAATTGGGAGATAGTGAATGGGGTGGAAGAACTAATTGGATTGTTCATTGAAATTTTATATTTTTATAAATTTACCGTTAGAAAGATACTCATACTGTTGTCTATCAAGATTATTTTCTCTTTTCAGGAAGCATCTTGAGCAACGGCTGACATCTTTGTTTACGATAAAACTGAAGGTGTTCGAATAACGAAAGGATAGTTGTATTTTCTAATTTGTTTCTTCCCTTCAACAAAAAAATCACAAGTCTTAAATTTGATCGGGCAACAGAGTTCTTTTTTTTGAAAAAAAAACTTTAAAAAAGAAAACTTTTGTTTAACATAGTTGTATGTAAAGAGTTTCAGGATGAGAAGAAATTATTGTCGCAAGAAGGGTCTGTGAAGTTCAGGTTCTTTGTTAAAAAAACAATATATTTATATATTGTTAGCTTTATGTGACTATCTTTAGTTGAATAGGTGTGGTCACACACACCCACCTTTATGCACTACCATATTAACAAAGGAGCCTTTACTAACATTTCAGTTGCATTTTTACTAGGAACCTATCTTTTGATGATTTTCCTAAAAACCACTTTCTTAGCGTGTTCACAATAAAAAATAAAGCTGTGGAATTTTTATTAAATTCAAGTTTCTTGGGTGATTTTCTCAAATATTATACAGAAAGAGTTTATTAACATTTCTCTCTACTAGCTGTTAATATTATGTTAATAAACATGCAAACGGATGGCATTGAATGACAATCAGTTGTTAACAACGGTAGTGTATGATGATGACAGTGGAGCAGATTCTGATGTTCCTGGAAGCATCTCTCAACAGAAGAAGATGACGGATGCGCATGCTCGTTCAATAGTGTATCATCGTCATCCTGACGGAGTTGAGGTGAGGACTTTGCTTTCCTTCCTGTTTTTTCTATCTTCTATTTTTTCTAATTGTATTTCAAACACGAGTTAGGGCACAGCAGAAATAAGAGAACGAAAATAATTTCCTGCCAGACCTATCGCTCAACAATAGTTTCAGTTTAACATACTTTTTCATCCATTTCTCTCCTTGGTCATTTTGTAGATTTTGTAGAAGTAACTAATGATAATGTGATGATGTGAAGAATCAGCTGAAATAAATATTATTGCATTGTGACATTTTATCGATAACAGGATTGACACTCATGTTATTATAAGAAACTGCTTGAGTTACCATAGAATACTATCAAATTTAACTTGTTTGAGTTACACTTCTCATAACTTCCAGTCATCAACATGTTTGATGTGTTTGTTTTCTCACATACAAAGATTTTTTGTAAGATTTTACATACACAAAGAACAATATTGGCAGAAGGGAGACTTTCCAGCATTCCAGCAACAACTTTATTTAGATGTTAGGAATTTAAGTCACTTTTCACATAATTCTCTCTTTGGTAACTAAGATGTAGTAAGTGAGACACGGTAACTAAGATGGAGTAGGTGTGATGTGGTAACTAAGATGGAGTAAGTGAGATGTGGTAACTAAGATGGAGTAAGTGAGATGCGGTAACTAAGATGGAGTAAGTGTGATGTGGTAACTAAGATGGAGTAAGTGTGATGTGGTAACTAAGATGGAGTAAGTGAGACACGGTAACTAAGATGGAGTAAGTGAGACACGGTAACTAAGATGGAGTAAGTGAGACACAGTAAGTGAGACGTATTCTGATGTAAGTTTAAATATTTTAAATTAAGGAGTTTTATCTGCTAACTTATACAGTAGCAAATAATCTACACAATATTTTAAAGTTTAGATTGCCGCCCATTTGAACCATTTATGCATGTGCAAACTTGAACCTAAGCCATGCTGTTGTATTTATTTACCCATAAAGGAAACGGTAAAAAAAGAATAGTGTACAGCAAGCTGACACTTAGTAGTCAACATGAGGCTGCAATTTTTCTGAATTTTGTGAACTTATTTTTCCACTGTTTTGTTCTCCTATTGTGCTTTATATTTGTGTTTCAGTTTTGTTTTCGTTGTTCTCTCCTTCAACTTCTATTCTCCAGGGTCTTCACAGCTCCACGTTCAAAAGAATGGAAAGCCCATCTTCGTTTGTTTCGTCTTCAACAGGTTTGTGAGAGTCTTTCATGCAAGTTTAAACCTCCAGCTACACACGAGTGTTGACTTTACTTACTGTACAACAAGAATCTTGAGTAGCATCCCATTAGAAGCAATATCTCAATTGCGCTGTACATACGATTGACAGAATTGGGTTGAAAAACAACGAAAGCTTCTAGCAACGATCATAAAGACGAAAAACAATTTCGAAAGCTTGTAACAACCATCATAAATTTTCTTTTTTATTTATTCATTTAATATTTTAATTTATTGCTTCTATTTAAGTTATTAAAGTTATTAGAAAGTTATTATGGTTTTTAATTTCTTTAGTCAAACTTCTAACGTTTTTTATTTTAGTAAATCAGGAAGATTTTTCACCAAAACGTTCAAGTCAAGTTTTGTCACCTCATGCTGCTTTCCTCGCTAATGAAAATCATGCTAACATTCCGAGAAGCATGTCAACAGCATCACGATTGCCCAACAAAACTGTAAGTGAATTAAAATGATGCACACTTTATTTCATGTCATTTTAAACTTTTGTTGTTTGAAACGGTAAAGGAAGGCCCAAGTAACTTTACCTTTTTTACCTATCTTCGTCTGTTGATATCTTCATCTACATAGCTACATGCATTTTGTTTGACTTTCCTTTATATCGATAGACCACTGTTTTTTGTAGTAGGTGGTAATAGTAGGTTATCTATTCATCCCCTTCCTTAACCCAAATGTTGTTTTCTGAGGCTCCCGAAGATTGATTGAATAAGGAATTTAAAATAATGTTTGTTGTATCATTCTGTACAATAAGGAATTTAAATTTAATTTAAACAAATGATATTTCTGCATTTAAAAGGCACTGAGGTGGATTTCTCGAAGCTAATAATGAGAGATAATGAGATGGATTTGCAATGTTTCATTAGATGATAGAGTAAACTCAAATTAAGAAGCTTGCAATTAACAACCTGGATAAGCTTCTACGTTACGCGACCGTCTATTTTGGTATGGACATAAAGGAGCAACAGCTGTGCACTGATATGACAGTTGAAGGAAGACGAGTGAAAGGAAGACCGACGAAGATCTTGTTAGAAACTGTTTACCAAGAAGAGAATGGTTGGAAAGTGAATGACATTGATCCTGCCAGTCGCGTTGAATGGAGAAATGTGCAACAAATAAACATAGGGAACCTACTCAAAGTAGACGCGTTAAACAATTGATGAAACTTAAATCAAATGCACAACAGGCTTCATGTGAAATGAAATATTGTAGCAAAGCAGAGCGGAGGAAATCAGTTCATAATAATAGTTTTTTTGCAACCCACTTGTTCATCAAAAATAAAAAAACAACAACAAAGCTGTTTTGAAAGGAGAATTATACATGTCTTCATTTTAAATAGGGTTTCATAATTACCAAATGTGGTGTCATAATTACCAAATATGGTGACATAAATTACCAAAGGTGGTGTCATAATTACCAAATATGGTGTCATAATTACCAAATATATATGTTGTAATTACCAAATATGGTAGGACTGTCACCATTGCATAAATACCAGACACGCATTCTCTTTTAGATGAAATTTCCATCTCAACCTTCACAACAGCACAAGCGGTCAAAGTCTGAGGGAGGTTCACATTCGCAGGAAAACATGGTGGTGTACAACATTCAAACTACGGAGAGAGATGTAATGGGAAAGTCTTTCATTGGTTGGAGCGAACTTTATTTAAAATATCCTTCTAATTAATAATTTAATTCTTTAATTAAGTTCTCAAAGTTTTTACAAAAACAAACAAATATTTGATTACATTCGTTCATGTTTCTAACATCTTTTTGCTGTTCTAACATACCTAATGCAGTAATTTATAGTGTTTTTTCTGCATGATTCTAACATATTGAGTGCTCTACAGGCGGACGATTGCTTGGTGTTCTGTGAACCTGTCTCCTCGAAACTCATCTGCATGCTGTGCAATAAAGTGTTCAGGGATCCTGTCATTACAGGATGTGGGGTAGAGCTTTTCAGAAATTATTGATCAATTATTGTTTTTCATCTGTGTGTTCTCCTAAATGAAATAAAATTGTAAATCTCAAAAATTTAGAAAACTAATAAACTTTGTTACAAGTTTAAGGAAAGTCACTGTATAATGTTCTGATAAACTTGTAATAAATAACAAAAGAGTGGTTTGAAAATACTTTATTTATTATTATGTTTTAAAAGTTTAAAAATACTGTTAATTATTTTCAGCATACCTTTTGCAACCAATGTGTGGTAGCAAGTCCATCAGGTAGTACAATCATCATCATCTACCTACAATGTATTAAAAGATCTTCTAAAATATTTTGCTTGCTGCTTTTTGTTAATCTCAATATTTAAAAGAATAACTTGTGAGTGAGTGAGTGTATGCTCTATAGATTCAAAAACCACTGGACAGATTGCTCTGCAGATTCGTAATAACACAGAGCAGGTTTTCGCAAACAGAAATTTTTAAATAAATAAATGAAAGGTGGTTTCGCGCGGCGCCAACAAAGTTTTAGCTCAGAATCTATGGATTAAACTCTTTTCAACACAGTTGTCACACACACTTTCAACAACTGCAATATCCAAACGCTAACTACTCTAGCAGCGCATTACCCTGCACGGCGGGTACTATCAGCTAGTCTGATATAATTCAGTAAAGTTTTCCCTTAGTTACCTGCCTCTCTATAATTGTTTCCATTAGTTACCTGCCTAACTATAATCAATTTCCCCTTAGTTACCTGTCCGACTGATGCTACGAAATTAGTTGTTGTTGTCGTCAATCTGGCTGTAAGTAACATTTTCATTAATTCTTTGGTATGTTTGCTGTTTAATAGTATGTTGGTAGAAACTTCCATTCCATTTGTGCTGATGATATATGACCTCAACATGAAATAACAAGATCATTAAGTGACTAAGAATAATATTGAAAAGCTATATTTACAACTGTACTTTACCGCAAATAAAATTTCTATACTATTGTCTGATAATCCAACATGATTATTTTATTGATGTTTAATGACGATAGTTTTATTGAAAAAATGTTACTGAGAACAGTAGCATTTTGTTGGGCAATGTCCAAGAAAGTGGAGTTTCTTTTTTATAAGCTTGTTGTTTTTTGTCTCAGCCTCAGTGTGTTTAAGAAAAACGTTTTATACCTGGAGAAGATCAGGCTTTCCTTATACTTATAAAAATAAATGTTTATAAAGTTTATGCTCATAAAAAAAGAGTGTACAACAAATACATAAATGAATGTCCACTCACAAATATTATCTCTTAGAGTTTTCAAACCATTACAGTGTAACGATGGTGCTCTTTTGTCATTTAAAGTACGAACTATGGCATTTAAATTATGTAACGAATTGCCCTTCGAACAACAGCTAAACAAGTATATATATATTTTTTTATTTATATTTTTATTATATATTTATATAGTCAGAATCTAAGAAAACTTGAAAACTTGTGCATATATACTGAAAATGCTGAAGCAATCAGTTTTTTTACCGTAAAATGTTCTGGCTATCTTTTATTAACATACAATAATAACTGATACAATTTTCTTTTATCAGAATCTAAGAAAATTTACAATGCTTGTGTTATATATAATAAATAAAAAAATGCTGTGTCATCGTAATTGAGAATCATCATCATCACGAATAGAATTCTAAATGGTTGTGGTTAATAATTTAATGAAGAAGAACTTTTGCATGAATCAACTAATAGGCACATCATATAACCCCCGCAGAAACTTCCACACAAAGCTCCCCATGATTGTTATCGTTGCCGATCTTCACTAAGTCTTCACCATGCCAAAGCTGTATTTCGGTATCCAAAGCAACCGGTTCCAAGTAACTGCTGAACTCCAATATATCAGAGTATTTCACCTTGTCGTTTACAGCATACGACTTATAAGTGTTAAAACGCTTATTTTTTGGGAAAATTATTTTCCGATTTTTGTCTGTTATGATGAATTGTAATCTATTCAATTGACCTCCCTCCAATATCCAATAATACTTTGTTGATTTTCTTGCATATTCGTGGTTTCCGATAAAACCGCTTATGTATTTGTAACGTATTCCACATACATGCATTGATTGGTTAATTGGCACTGCCGCAAAATCATCATCAGCGCCCCCAAAACACACTATTTTTTTGAGTAGTTGCCAGTGGACATCTAAGGAAAAAATTGTTTATTTTGTAAAATTCCCTGAAGATTGCCATTTTGGAAACTGTGTCTATTAGTAGCAATCTGTAAAAAAATTTCAAATTTCAAGTTCACTTCTTAAACAGAGAATAGCCGATTCGGCCCGCCTTTGTGTGTTTGTAACATGATGTCAACAACAAAGCATGTAAAAAATCATTGTGCAGTTAGCCATTATATACAACAAACTTTATTTACCACATTGAGTGCAGAATGGAGAGTGTGGTTGCGAAACATAGAAGCGTTCTTCACATCCGTTAACCTTCAATAGAGATGAAAGATTTGATTTCAAATGTTCTTTGGTTATGATAATGAATAAATTAAAATTCTTAAAACAAATGCCATATATTTCAAGTAACTATGGTAACTGAAATTTGACAAGACATTTAATTTCATCAATATATGCAAGCCAAAACATCCATTGTTTCCAAAGTATTGTAGTAATAACATGGTTCACTTTACCTTGGTTTTATCTTTTTCATCTTTCAAGTACAAATCCCACTCGGATGTTTTTGAGGTGTTACCAATATTCGAGAAAAGCTTGCATTCACGTTTTTCTTTGTTGTAGTTAACTCCTTTGCATGTTTTATGAAACGCACATTTCTGTGTACACGATATAACAGAAACGACATGAACGATCTTAGTTGGATTGGAATTGACAACGACTCCTTTAACTGTTTCAAATGTTTCACATGAAACCATGGTGATAACAACCAACAACAAAAGATGACTTGCAATATAAAACCTACGAGAAAATAAGTGAATGAGTTACTGGAAATAATGTCAAATTTTCAATATTTCATCATATTTGCATGTAAAAAGAAACTCATCATTTACATTTTTTACGTCTATTTTCCATGCTAGCATGGGTTAGACGGGATTTCAACAGATGATATTCCCCACAATTTTGTAGGCTTAATCATTTGATGATTCATTGGAGCAGATGTTTTTTACAGCTGGATGCCCGCCCTAACGCCAACCCCAGTGAGAGGGAAAACAGTGGTGAGTTGATGCACGCAATATACTAACTTTGCATTTTAAACTCTGTGGCAGCAGTGCGGAAAGGGCATGAGTGCTTATATCCATGATGTCAAAGGTGTTAAATGACCCGCATACCCATAAAACTACCTGCAAAATATCATTCAGAACACCCAAACAGAGTTTTAGAAACCAAAATATTGGATACCTGTTGTAGGAGAAACTTTTGAGAACCATCTTGCACTGTAGCAATATCCTTAGAAACGTTTTGTTTTAAACTTTTCTTGTTTTTGTACAAGCGAACAGACGTTAATGGGATGGGATGTATAGAGATATCTTTTATTTATAGAGTCTTTGGGACTTATAGAGTCTTATAGTAGCAAATTACGGTACAATCATGCAGAAAATAATAAACAAACTGCTGATCATTAGTATGCCAGCTAACTTCTCTTACACCCTTGGAACATTGCGCAAATATTGTATAGTACCTGGGTAAGGTTTGGAAACATTCATAGTTTCAAAATTCTCAATTTAATAAATGATATAAAAATTTCTCAAGAATTTGTTCATGATAAAATCGAGTGGAAATGCATTTTTTGGTAACCATGGTAACCACGGTTACTATTACAAACACATTCAGTCATGACTCAGTTATTCTCTCATTAAGAAATTAAATTTGCACATGCATTTGCAACGTTGACGACAATCGATTTTTTAATGCCAGTCGCCGAACTTCTTCATTTATTATTGATATTTCTGGAATAATTTTCTGTTAAATTAAATTTTTTTGTGCCTCATTGAGGAAAGGGCGTCTACTCAAGCAAAGATGTTCACCAGTTACCATAGCAACTAGTAGCAGCTTGAGTGTACTTTGTACTCTGCTACTCTCTCATCAAAAACATCTAACAGATAGAGAGTAAATAATTACAAACGGGTTCCTCTCTTTTTTTCTCTTTTTTTGGTTGTATAACATTTTTGCTCAATACAGGGTCTTACTTTCTGAATTAAACTTTGTGTTTCTGAACCGAATTCAAGTTTAATATGTCAAATCACGAACCGGCTTTGGTAAAATAATGAACACGGAAAAAATATAAAAACATTTTTGGAGGCTAACTTCTTTGTATATACATTTGATTTTCGCATTTTACTTTTCTCTGTTTATTTTTTAAATTTGTTTGTTTTCTTTCATCAGCGTGCGAAAATTTAAAACTTGTTGAATAACAACCTATGTTTGGTAATATCAACATCGTTTTATTTCAAGACGTTTGTGAGTAAGTGCATTAATCTTAGAAACGTTGAAGAAATATTTATGATGTGTAGTGTATATTTTAACCAGAAACAAAACTGTTCAAACATATTATTGTATTTTCCGTCCCGTACAGTAAAACCGTAATAATGCAGAATTTTCAACCTTCTATATAACAATAGCCGATGATCATCTATAAGGTTTCCACGAATTCCTCATGTCTTGGCTGACAGGTCTATTTTTGACTATTGGTTGACAGGTTTTTGGTGATCAGAAAAATCTCCTCTCAGAAGTAGACATCAAAATGGTTTTATGAAATATTTACTTTAAAGGGAGAAAATCTCACAAGGAGAAACTTTTGATGTGATGATGTTTGATTCACCTGATAAATTAACTTCAAAGACTTATTCTTTGTTCCTTAGGTCTCATGAATGACAATGATGAAAAAGAAATGTTTCCTAGTCCTTCAACTAACACATTTATTTATGTTGGTTGTTGGCACTAAAATTAAGGTGCAAAGACGTCAGAGTACTGTTTTTGGTGATCAGAAAAATTGCTTTTCTTAGACATAAATAGACAAATATTTAGTAATCTTGTTATGTTTTATTTCCCAAAATGTTAGTTAGTAATTAGACAAGTAAGCCCTTGGTTCATTTTATTCATGTCACAAATTACACAGTTGGCTATACATTATTTCCAGTTTTAAAATTCGCAATTTGCATTATTTTCTTATTGAGTTTCACGTCATTTATAACAAATATGTTTCAAATAGGTTGTAAGTAAATAAAAAGTTAATTGTGTGTTTTTCATAAACGTCAGCTTTCTATAAAAGAATGAAAGTTAGCACCTAAGGACTAGCTGAATTGTTGAAATTTGTACATATAAGGAAGGGTTTTTGCGGCACTGAACAGTTGGCTAAATTCTACTTTTGCCAAAATTTGGTTCTTTACCAACAAAAGGTTGCATACCCCTATTGCAATCCTATCACAATTAGTATTGAAATGAAAAAAATTTGTAATACGTCAAAAGCGTTTTTTGCATGACATCATCAAATTCAAAACAAAATTTTCCAGCTTTGTGGTAGTGCAGCTGAGTTAAGCTTCTTGTTAACTTTGAAAAGGCTTATGTTAGCAGCATGCTATTAAGTGCGCAGAACTATATCTTGTATTGCTTTTACAATACAATTTGATAATACACATCGATGATCAAAAGCTAAGAAACTTCTTCTAATTAGTCTGGCTCACCTATGAATTATATTTCGCTATTTCTTTATTTTTCATCTATCCATCTGATGACTCGATTTCCATCAACGAACTATTATTATTATTAATTTAACTTTGATATCTCAAAATCAAATCAAATTAAATCAAATCAATGTATTTCGTGCTTATCAAGTTTGGATAAATATCTGTGCACAGATACAAATAGCACAGGAACGTTGCAAATAGTGAAACACTACAAAATACACAACGACCTCATATTGATAAGTTATATAACTCAAAAGTAAAAGTAAAACTGCAAAGTACGATCAAAAAAACCTAAATTGCCAAATGATCTCATTGCAAAAATGATTGAGTGGTGAGAGGTGAGAGAAAAAATAGGAATGAAAAAGTAAAAAAAAGGAAAAGAAAAAGACAGCAAACAAAAAATTGTATATATATATATATATATATACACCAGAGATAAACTACTACATTATATAAAATAAAAAATATATATATTATGAATTTTTGTATTTAAGAAGGGCTTTTGAAAATTTACTTTTAGATTGAGACCGGTTTTGGTCCATTTTAAGTTCTTTAGGCAGGGTATTCCAATCACGGATACATTGATATGTAATGGAATTGATACCATATGTAAATGTATTTTTATTTCTTATTTTATTTTTACCAAGTGGTCTCAATCTTTAATATATTTCCAATATATATCTTATTAATATACAATAATAACTGATACAATTTTCTTTTATCAGAATCTAAGAAAATTTACAATGCTTGTGTATATATAATAAATAAAAAATTGCTGTGTCATCGTCATTGAGAATCATCATCACGAATAAAATTCTAAATGGTTGTGGTTAATAATTTAATGAAGAAGAACTTTTGCATGAATCAACTTATAGACACATCAAATAACCCCCGCAGAAACATCCACACAAAGCTCTCCATGATTCTCATCATTGGGGACATCATTCTTCACTAAGTCTTCACCATACCAAAGCTGTATTTCGGTATCCAAAGCAACCGGTTCCAAGTAACTGCTGAACTCCAATGTATCAGAGTATATCACATTGTTTAAATAGTACAACATCTTTGGGTTTAAACGCTTATTTTTTGGGAAAATTATTTTACGATTTTTGTTTTTTATGATGTATGGTAATATATTCAATGGAGCGCCTTCCAATATCCAATAATACTTTGTTGATTTTGTTGCATTTTCGTGGTCTCCGATAAAACCACTTATGTATTTGTAACGTATTCCACATACATGCATCGATTGGTTAATTGGCACTGCTGCAAAATTGTCATCGGCGCCCCCAAAACACACTCTTTCTTTGAGGAGCTCCCAGTGCACATCTAAGGGGAAAAGTGTTTATTTTGTAAAATTTCTTGAAAATTTATAGCCATTTTGGAAACTGTGTCTACCAGTGGCAATCTGTATATGAGCATTGTCTTAGTCAGTCTGCCTTTGTGTGTTTGTAACATTATGTCAACAACAAAGCATGTAAAAAAGCATTGTGCAGTTAGCCATTATATACAACAAACTTTATTTACCACATTGAGTGCAGAATGGATAGTGTGGTTGCGAAACATAGAAGCGTTCTTCACATCCGCTAACCTTCAATAGAGATGAAAGTTTTGTTTCAAATTTTCTTTGTTTATGATAATGAATGAATTAAGTGTCTTTGCAGAGTTCTCAATGACAGGTACGCGATTGCGTGCTTGGACCCTCCGGGGCTTTTTACGCACCTGCTGCTTTTTCATTTTATTGTGAAAACAATAATCAAATATAAAGAATGTTGTTTAGAATGCAACATCAACCAACTGGCGCTTAAAGTTATTTGTGTAGTGTGGTAATCATCAATCACCAATCTTTTAAATTTTTGAACCAATCGAATCATATCGGAATTTTAACGCTGTAAAGTTTGCGTTGGAAACTCAGCAAGCACAATATAATATGTAGAGAAAACACGCTAAAAATTCAATGTTATAACAAAATAAGTTTCTTATTAACACTACACATAAATATATTAGTGAAAAATTGCAGCATTGTTGGTGTTCTGTAAAAGAAACAACGTAGCTGAACATGGCTTGCGCACGTGTTTTACTGTTACGCAATCGCGTACCTACAACATCTGAGGAACGGCTTTTATCCCTCTCCTGCATTCTACTCATTGAGAACCCTGCTTCGAACAAATAGCATATATTTCAAGTAACTATAATAACTGGATGAGTCACTTTACCTTGGTTTTATCTTTTCCATCTTTCAAGTACAAATCCCACTCAGATGTTTTTGAAGTGTTACCAATATTCGAGAAAAGCTTGCATTCGTGTTTTTCTTTGTTGTAGTTAACTCCTTTGCATGTGTTATGAAACGCGCATTTCTGTGTACACGATATAACAGAAACGCCATGAACGATCTTCATTGGATTGGAAGTGACAAAGACTCCTTTAACTGTTGCAAATGTTTTACATGAAACCATGGTGATAACTACCAACAACAAAAGATGACTTGCAATAAAAAACCTACAAGAAAGAGTACTAAAAAGTGAATGAGTTACTGGAAATAATCTATTTTTTTTATTATTATTATTTTTTTATAGAAAGTTTTGTTTTGTTTTAATATTTTATCATGTAAACCTGAGAAGAATCATCCTGATGGAACACAAGTTAGGTTCACACTATACCAGATAGCTTTTCACAACGGCACAAATATGTAAGGGCTTATATTCACACTTAAAACGATGAAATTATCATGAATTTTATACCGGATAGCTATCAAGACGCAGTAGTTTTTAGATAACAACCAAATGGTTTTTAGAAAATATTTGATACCTGTAGG
Organism: Candelabrum cocksii; assembly: GCA_963930725.1. Taxonomy (NCBI): domain Eukaryota; kingdom Metazoa; phylum Cnidaria; class Hydrozoa; order Anthoathecata; family Candelabridae; genus Candelabrum; species Candelabrum cocksii. The sequence goes on along the minus strand of OZ005672.1, from coordinate 615,288 downwards.
AGAAGAAACCTTTGGGAACCATCTTGCACTGTAGCGATATCCTTAGAACCGTTGAATTTATTCATTTATTTATTCCTTGCATTATCATTGAATGAACAGGTGACTGAAAACGAGCGGAATGGAATGACAGGTGAAAGAGAACAGTGAGCTGGAATGAATAGAGATTTTATATATATAGAATTTTATTGAGAAGTGATTAAAACAATTCTCAGGTTTTTCACAATTTGTTTGATTGATTTCAAATGCGATAAAGAGTTATATTTGATTTCTGCTTCACAGGACAGAATCTTTAAAATTGCCTTGGGGGTATCTAGATAGATAGATAGATAGATAGAGGGGGTAGATAGAGACACGCGTAAGTGCTTATTTGAATTGTGGAACTCAGGCTATATGAGCTGACCCAATGATTTCAAAAATTAACCAATAACAAAATAATAAAGCAGGGGTTCCCTTTGACGGAAATCTTTTAGCCACGCCCTTTTGGGTGTGTCTTTGACCACTTCTTGAGTGAATCCCTCTCAATACAATGGAATATCCCTCAAATTATAATTGCAACGCGATCAAGAAGTAGCTAACACTGTAATGTAATAGCTATAGCTATGTACGTATAAGAGCATTCAATACTCTTCCTAGCTAGCTATATTTTTTCTTGGTTCTACTGGTTTCTATCGTGATCTGCAAGCAGATAGTTCATTGTCAGTTACGTGTGTAGAATAAGAGCGTGAGTGAAACACACTTATAACATTGAAAAAACACAATTTCAACTTTTTGACTTGACTTGGCTTGAAAGGGTGGTTCTTTTGCACCCCTGGATCCACCACTGAATGAAAATCTTGCTTTGGTCTCAAGATCCCTTGCTAAGATAGGGGGAATCCTCAAGAAAGTTCTTTGCAGTTCAGGATTCCTTGCTGACTGCTGATATCATTAAATTGATTGCTGATCATTTATTTTGATTGCTGATCATTTATTTGATTGCTGATCATTTATTTGATTGCTGATTGCTGAATCCTCATTACTTATTGCTTGAATGTGTATTCCTTGTTGTTTATTGCTTATTCATTATTGCTCAAGAGTTTGATTGTCGACGAGTCTGTCCAAGGTAAGGATATTGCTACTAACTCTTTCTGGTTTATGTTTAAAATTTAACTATAGTAAGAATTAAGGATAGGAGAAAATTTCAATGTGTTTAAATGGTTTTGCTTTTATCTGATAATGAGCCATAAACCTGAGATTTCTTTTCAATTATATATATAGATGGATTCTTGTGATGTCATTTGTTTACATAATTGCTCTTGTCTCTGCCCTGTACCCTCTTATATTTTGGATGTTGGGGACAAAAGGTATGGCCACACACAATTTATTGTTCAGTTAGTATCATTATTGTTTTGTTTTTGGGTCGGTTGGTCGGTCGCAAAAGTTCAAATAATATATATATAACCATTTTTTCCAAATATTGCTCAAAATCCACCATTTTCATCAAAGTCTTCTTTCACGTTTATAGCTGCTTTTATGTTTTTATAGTGACTTAAAGAAGATGGTAGCCGACATTCACCCGATTTATGGCCATTAGTGTATCATATGCTTAATAAATAGACCCTTAATACCGAACCGAACAATAAATTTTGTGTGGCCTAATATATAAATGTAGTACGGGAATGTTCTTGATTAGGTTTGCACCTCGTTTGGGTTATTTCACTCCGATCAAGGTTTTGCTATGTACATATATTTTTTTTCTCGGACCTCCGTCAAGGTCATGCTCACATCGTGAATTTTTCATGAACCCAATTGGGTATACCCGCTGAGGTTTACCTTTATTTATATGTTTTATTCCTGTGTTGATTTTAAAACAAATAGTACAGTAAAAATTATATGTTAAACGGTCAATTTTCCATACACCCTTGCAAAATCTATCCACCTGGTTTTCCCACCTTCCAAACAGCTTAGAAAAAATGAGTGTCCCTTGATCAAGATACATACCACCCGATCGAGGGGTGTATGTACCTTGATCAAGGTACGTACCCTGATCGAGAACATTCCCGTACTGAAAAGTAAAGACATATATATAATTTTGTATATATATATATATATATCTTGCCAATAACGAAATATACAAATTTTATGATATAAACTATGGTAAATCAAATATATTATTTGTATGTATTATATTTTTAGATTTTTCAATGTTGTTATTGTCGGCGTCGTATCATCGGTCTCGATAGAGTATAAAAGCTGAGGCACTCGACAGAGTATAAAAAGCACTCAAACGCTCAGGCACAAATATCGAATTAGTAGAATATATATATCAAATTATTAAAATATCCGAATATATTGTATTGAATTTTGAAACCTATAAAACGTATTATTACTGACTTGTACTTCCTTGCTGGTACTTACCTAATCCTATTAAAGAACGTTTTTTTTTTCACCAAAATTTATTGAAAAAATGATTACGTTCGATGCTTATCACTTATTATTAGGTTCTTTTTCTCCCTGGTTACTTTCAACTTTTACTGTAATAATACTTTTACTCTCTGATGATGTAAAGAGAAATCCTGCCCCGTACACTATTATTAAATCTGTACAAGGCTCTTTTCATCAGGGAGATCCCCGACTTGGTACATCTGTTGGCATCCAATGCGGTTGCAATCCTCTTGCGATTGTTTTTTCAGTCATTAAAACATTTTATTTTGGAACAGTGGAGATCTCGATGTTCTATTGTTCGAAGGAACAAAATTATACAGAAGCCTAGGTTACACTAACCAATATTTAAGCGTAGATATAATTTGGGGGAATTCAGCAATTTATTTAATTGACCCGTACAGCCGGAATAATTGCGGACAGATAATAGAAAATGGTAAATCTGTACTTTGGAAATTTCATACATTGCATAATGTCGAAAGCTACATCAAAGAAATCTATGTACCTCCAGGGAAGAAAAATATTTAGAAACTCAATATTTTAGAATTAAAACAAATGATTGGATTACCAGTAAAATAAAATTACTGCACTGAACAGTTTTGCAGCCTCTTCTGTCACACCCAAGTTTCTTCTTCTGCGTAAAAAAACCTAGTGACAACTAAATACATAAGAATGGGCATGAAGGCTCGATGTCTTTTCTATTTGAGACTTGAGAATACTATATTACTTTTGGGACAAACGAGTCAAAGGGAGTCATTCTGGGGCGGGATGGAGGGTTGGTGACGAAAAGCCCTAATTAGTCCTCCAATTAGAGCAGTCCGCTCTTTGGAACTTGACTTATTATGAACCTCAAAAGTCCTAGTTAGTCCGGTGGTGCTTGGCGTTTTGCTCTACGTCTATACTATTAGGCCCTTTGCTTGGTTTTTTATAAAAAGAGCGTGTATATTTTGCAAAGATTGGAAAAACAGTATGGTATCCAAACTGCGTAATCTTCTGTTAACAACATATACGATATGTATTGTATAAATTCTTTGGCTTTTAGGTTTTGATTAATTTCTATTGTTGAAGCAGAAATCTTCAAGCCGACTGGCTTCTTGTTAATATTGAAATCATTTTTCTACAAGCAGAAAATTGAAAATAAAACTGCTAAAAAAAATCTTGTTCCCCTCTCTTCAAAAATATTGATCAGCAGTCAGATCTCCCTGTTGATGAATTCATGTGAATAGATTTATGAACAGTAATTTTGCGCAAATTTTATAAGGCGAAAAATATGAATTTAATTAGAAAGGTCAGATGATTCTCCTCGTCAGGTCTTCTTATCATCCTGTATCTTATCAATGGCTTACAAGGGATTTTCTCAAAATCTCCAGTCATAATGAGAAATTAAACCAGGCTGCATTTTGTGTTACTATTGTGCTATTGACTGAATTGTTGAATTGTATATAAATAAATGAATAAATTGTATATAATTATTATAATTGTTATTAAGAAATGATAAATTCATTTTATAGGTCCGCGAGCAGATTGGAGAACTGTATGTGCACTGTAAATACGGCTGCTCTCCTGCGTCCAACGGTAAAACCGGAGAGTATGAAGTCAACAGAAACGGTGAGAAATTATTTGATGGTGAGAGCATTAAGTATGATAAGAGACTTTTAAGTGCATTGGGTATAATGAGAGACTCATCTAAAATAGAAAAATAATTACCTATGCGATGGGAGAAAGTGTTGACAATGAATTCATTTTATAAAGCCTGCAAACAAATTGTTACGGCTAATCCTCTGTTGTCAACAGTAAAATCAGAGAGTAGTTAGTTAGGCTGTCAGTCAGGAAGTCAACAAAAATTTCTTGATGCGATGATGTGCTTTATATGTGTTTGGCATAATGAGAAATAATGGAAATGGAAAAATAATTAATTAATAATTAATGCATCCGTCCAAATTAATGATAAGAATGATTGTTTCTCTTTTTCCAAACAAAATCTCACAGTCATCCAAAAGCTTGGGGCATCCTGTCATCCTGTGAGCGACATAAAAAATAAAACACAATAAAATCAGAATAATCTATAACAGATACAGACAAATATTTAAAAGTTTGTTGTCACCTCCACTTCTCAAAGACTTCTACTTCTTCAAAACAAATAATCACTCTCCTCTTTTCTTAAAAGTTTGTGACTTTTCCCTTTCTCCAAAACAATTCTGCTTTTTAAAAACAAATAAACTTACTTTTTTCTTCTCTTCATGAAAGTTTGACTCTTCACCTTTCCACTTTCTTTAAAACGCAGAGAAAATACTACCTTTCTTAAGAGGATAAACACTTTACCTTTTTCTTCGCTTACATCATCTCTTCTCGAAAGTCAGCTACAAAATCTTTAAAAAAGTTGGCAATTTAAAAACTTTACTAACTGCTTCTTTAACAACGTCAACAAGAAACGTAAGTGGAAATAATAAGGAATTTTTACCGTATTTTCTAGATATCAAAATATGATTTTTTAAAGACTCTTGTGGCATGGTAGCTCCACACACATCTGCTATGTTATTATTTTGAAAGAAAGAATTTTCTCGCATTTTTGACTATATTAAAAGTCATTGGTCAGACGCCTTTTTGTGTTTTGTTATGTTTTATAGTAGGAATCATCATGGTAAGACTGTAGCGATTGATCTTGTATTATTATATAGACAAGCGTTTACACTCATGTTATTAATAAGGATATATTATAAGCAAGATGGCCAAACATGAGATATGAGATACCATGGGATATCTTGAAAGCCATGACTGCAATGATAATATTGTTTTTATTGGATAGCCATGTGAAAATAAACTAGAAAACCTCAAATGAAAAAGTATTGAAACAAGAATAAAACCTAAACTGTTGGTCGCATGCGTTACACATTGTTCTTTACAAGTCATCACTTATCTTTTTTCTTTCAGGTTGTCCACTGACCATAAAAATAACTGAACAAAGGTGAGTTCATATTCTTCATCAAAACATTTACACTTCTTTTGATAAACTGTATTATGATATACTTTAATGGAAGAAATTTTAGAAAAATTAATTGTTGCGGGAAGAAAAAGTCGCGAAAGTTGCGAAAATTTGCTCGCATCATTTTCTTCCCACAACAATTTCTTCCTTTAAAGTATTTGCCTGATGCCATTGAAATTGTCAGTTGTTTTAAATTGATAGATGATTTTGTGTTGTTGTTGGTGGTCTTTTATCTTATTACTGAATGCATTTCTCTAGAAGATAAGATAAGAGTAAGATTCGTCAAACGTATTCGTATTCGTTCAGTTGGTCAAACACACTCATATTCGTATTCGTATTCGTTCAGTTGGTCAAACACACTCATATTCATATTCGTATTCGTTCAGTTGGTCAAACACACTCATATTTCTAGTAAAACCTTTCTTTGAAATTGGACTCCCTTTCACACCGGCGGAACGTAGCGTCTCTTTGTCTCTTCTACAAGTTTTTTTATGGTCGTTGTTCAAGCGAACTATCATCTCTTACACCTTCTCTCAAAATTTTTCTCCGTTCTACTAGGTTGTCATCTTCGTCTCACCAATGGACTGTTTGTGTTCCAAATTGTCGTAGGGATTTTTATAAAAACAGTTTTTTTCCGCGTACGTCCAGACTTTGGAACTCACTTCCATCTACATGCTTTCCTTCTGAATTTAACCTTCAACTGTTCAAATCTAATGTTCATCGCTACCTTAAATCTGCTTAACTTTTCCTGTAGCTCTTTACTCGCAAGTGGCCTTTTAGGCCTTGTTTTTATCTCCAATAAAAAAAAAAAAAAAAAAAATACCTTTATAAATTACATCTTTTTAATTTAATAAATAACGTTTTAAAACAAATGTGAAATCTTCAACTATGCATGCAGATAGATAACTTGCAGAGTGAAATTTTAAACTTTCAATTCTAAACTATATTTTCAACTGCACGGATTAACGACTTCTTTTCCCAGCAACTGAGGTTATGCATGCAGAAAGATAACATTAATGTGTGCGTTTGCCGAGATATTAAAGAGCCTTAGTAAGGTAGCGACTCTGCGTGTGTTTTGAACTGTTGAGTGGAATAAATGCCGTTTATTAGATAACATCGAGACGTGCATTTGAGATATTAAAGTGTCTTAGTAAGGTAGCAACTCTGCGTGTGTTTTGAACTGTTGAGTGGAATAAATGCCGTTTATTAGATAACATCCAGACGTGCATTTGAGATATTAAAGTGCCTTAGTAAGATAGCGACTGTGTTTTGAGTGAGTTTCGTTTTGTTTCATTTATTGTTTTTACTTCTTGTAGAGAGCACGAGGAAAACTGTCAATATGCTCCTATTACATGTCCGAACAGCTCATTATGTCCAGCGCTGATCAAGATGGTGAGGGTTTATTGTCATCACAATGATCATCATTATCGCAATGATCACCATCATTGTCATCAATACCATACTTAATCATGCCATGGCAAATACACGATCTGCGCTGGAAATATCAGGCATCTACGAAGAAAAGATTTGTCAGTCAACCAAACCAAGGAAACCTTGAGGATTATGATACTTGCTATAAAAAAAAAATATGGTTAAATATCAGATTTTGTGTGCCCGATCAGTTTCTAATCTAGACTTAGATTCTTGACCGATCAAGCACCATTTTGTAGTTCATCACCATCATTGGCATCACCATGATCGTTAGTATCATCATCACCATGATTTGCATTAGTTTATCTACACCACTATCTGATTGATCTATTTGATTTATGTTGATTTTTATCTTCCTCAGGAATTAAACGACCATTTAAACCACTGTCAACAAGCCAGGTGTCCTCATGCTAGATTCAAGTAAGAAGAGTCAAATTATTGTTAAGGGAAGTTTGTACCTAAGAACTCATATTCTTCTTCCTCTGTAACTTCTGGTTGTTCAATGGGAGCACTTTTCTTTGCACTGATTTCTAACGTCAGAACAACAAATTGCGTGTTGAAGTTTCATGGGATGCTTTAATAAAATGCTGTCAATTGCTTTAAACTTAATCATTCTTGACATCTCAAACTCCTCAGTGTCGTAGAATGAATGAGGTTAAGACAAAGTAACGCAAAAAAACATCATTTTAACAAAGTCAACTTTTGCTCTTGTGTAAGTTTTGTCTATTGGCCCTTAGCAGAGTGTACTGTTGTTAAAAAAAACATCTGAAGGTTATATTTGTAAATGCTTTGAGCTTATGTTATTAGATCACCTTCTTTAATAGAAAAATGGGTTAGATGAGTTTTGAGATGAACTTAGGTATTGATTTAATAGATTTACACATTTTACTGTTTTGCGAAATTTGATATTGCATGGTTGTTTTTGTTAGTGATCATGTTTTCTTTTTGAAGTGTGTTGGTTTCAGAAACCACAAAAAGGAATCAATTTCTTTTTACAGTTGTAACTTTGAGGGAACGTCGAGTGAGTTGATCGAACACTTGCAAAGTTGTCGTTTCGAAGGAATGAAAGGTTTCCTCAATCACACGGAGCAACAGATGGAAGAGTTACGTAGTGTCATCTTGCGGAAAGATCAGGTAAATCTCACAGCGGATAACAAGTTTTCTCGTTCACAAGATTGAATTGAAATTTTCAAAAATCATCAGAATTTTCTTTACTCTAATTTACTTACTTCACATGCTGACTGTTGTCAGATTTGTTGATGTTTGGCAGTATCTATACAGGTAAATCTCGTAGCAGATAAGTAACAAATTTTCCAGTTTGCAGGATTGAATTGAAATTTAACATCAGAAACGCATTTTCTTTATCACTTTTGTCTGTCTGTGGATGTTTGACAGCTACGACGTAAAGAGGTTGTTGTTGAATTCAGTCAAGTAAATAAGAGATTTAAACTTCGCCTCTTCTGTTAAGCTTTCCGCAAATAATAGATCAATATGAATCAAGGGGTCATGCCCACTCATAGAGTGAGTTAAGAAGAATATTAAGAAAAGAGATCAACCACCTTTAATTAGAAAATAAAATTTCTGTAAGGTAGACATCATGTAATGTTTATTTTTTCAGGAGGTTGAATTCATGCGTGGCCTCTTCTCGAAGTTGAGCGAAAAAATCGAAAGTCTTGAGAAAGCCGTGGAAGTTAGAATTGGTAAGAAAATCATCATTCAGTGTCTGTTTACACTTATGAAGTGCTTTGATCCACAAAACCAAACCAGACAATTTCATTCAGGCTCATACCAATCTCATCCATACTCGTTCGAATCTCATCCTGACCTCTTAATGGGTTAAAGTTGAGGTCCTAAGTAAAAATCATTTCAGACAGAATTGTAATAAGAGAGAAAGATGTTTATTCAATATTTTCCTGATAATGTTCTGAAGGTTGGAGTTTGAATTAAGGTTCTAAAAATTAAAATTGAACCTTTCTGAGTCGATCCTTCCAAGCTCCAGCTGGAGTTGTGTTGTGTTTGGTATTAACTCTTTATCGATCTGGTGTTCAATTTGTTTTCTCCTTTCTTTAAATATTCTTCTTTCATTGTAACAAATAATATTGCAACAGATTATTCTGACCGTAATTTATTCGAGTAGCATTCATTGTACCGAAGTGGGTGACCTTCTTGATTCCTTACCTTCTTTTTGATTCGTCAATAAAAATGCATCTGTGTTTTTTATAGATTTACTTGACGAGAATCTAACAAAGCTTTCATCTGATTTCATTGAAACCAGAAGATGCTTGGGCCACATTGAAGTATGTACAATCTTGAGTAACCTGAAGTTACCGTGGAAAATAGTTAGATTGAGCAAAATTTATTTCTGTTGGTCATGTTCTTTAATTGACGATTGGTGTATCATTAACAATATGTTTTAGTAGTAGTATATATATTTGGTTACTATAAACTTTTACAAATGTTTCAAAAAATTAAAATTAACAAGAGATACTATATGTAAAAATAATAGCCTGGATTCCAAGAAGACGTATTTTCGTGTTCCCTCATCGAGGAACTCAAAAGTCTTTCCACAGAACTCTGTAAACTATTGTTTATATATAGGGTTATATGGTAACCTGGGGTATAATAGGTGGAAATCACCAACCCTTGAAGAAATGACTGAATTTCAAGACATTGAAAATTATTAAATCAGTGAATTAACAATTATACGTTTAGAAAGAAATTACTAGCATGGACTCTCGAACTTTCAATATTGGTGCGTTTGATGTGCAGTCTGTATTGAAGTGCAAAGGAACATTTGTGGGACATCATGTAGGTGTATTCTTGGTTGTTTGAGCAATTTAACTAATATGCTGCAGCTCAAGATTATTTGTTGTTTTTATCTCCCATTGCTTAAGATAAAATTGCAAGTAAAAAATAATTAAAAAAACAATTAAACTCTATTATGAAGTTTCTAAAGCGATATCTATAGAGTTTAAAAGACACTATAGTACAAAGGCACTACATTTGATGATGATGGCGATGATGATAATTGAGATTGTATTTAGGGTCCAGTATGGTCACTCACTGTTTTTTCTTCGCTGTTGTTCAGTGGCTCGTCGGATAACTCAATAAAAGTATTGTTCCTTTTGTTGACTTTCTTTATGTTTGTGAGACCAAGAGTAACTCTCTGTAAGAGCAACATGTGCACTTTATGTAGGTATGGTCACACAAGCATGGAATTCATTGATTACACAAATCAGACCTCCAAATTAGTGAAGGAATATGGTGGATGTAATAATAATAATAATAATAATGAATATGATGGATGGTGGATGTTTCAGTTTCTTTCGTTGTAATGTTCAAGAACAGATTTTTTAAAAAAATGTTTTTAGAGGCGTATTCGTACTTTGATTTTTGCACACTTAGAAAGGTTTTCTTTTTTAATATTTAAAGATTAATGTGCATCTTGATTCCTTTCATTTCTGTGTATGTATAGGTGTGGGACACACGATCAAATTACACGTGCATCAAAACGTTTTCCGAACATTCAGGAATGGTTTTGACTCTCTGCGCGTACCGGTAATTATTTCCAATTCAATAATTTCGTCTTTTTTGTTACAAATTTCAACTTTTCATGAAACATTTATTGAAAGTATTTGTTGCATGAACTGATCCAATCTCTATAAAGTAACATTTCTGGTTTTAATAAGTGCTGTAAGAGGAATATAATCTATTGAAGACCGTAAAAACCCTTTTGTTAAGATAGTCTTACGTAATATGTAATGTAATTTCATGTAATTTTAAACGCCTACCCTAGATTCCGGGACAATTGTTCAATACGAAAACCGGATAATGATGAATGATAAATAAATAAACAAACTCTTGTGATTGGATAAGGAGGTCACCCAATGTGAAATCTACAATATATGTTTCTTTGCTAATTAACAACGTGGAGCAAAAAACATATTTTTTATTGAATGTTGTTTTAACCTCGAATACTTCTCTTCTTCAACATACTGTTAACTTCAAGCAAACTCCTTTCATCTTCTGTTACATATCTATTTTAACTTCATTGTTTATATTTCCAGTGGGAAGTTGTACAGTGGTTCAGCTGATTGCACGATAAGTGTAAGTTGTGATATCAAGTGAAGTGTCATGCATTGAAATCAAAATCCGAGAGAGTGAAGTTTCTGAAATATATTCTGAAATATTCACCTAAGTCATTACAGATACGTTACGAAGAATCAAGTTCTAAATCTAGAGTATTCATATAAGAAAGTCGTAAGAAGGTACAAAAAGTTTAGTAGCTCAAGATTGTCACAGTATATTCACCGCGAGATTGTCACAGTATATTCACCGCAAGATTGTCACAATATATTCGCCGCAAGATTGTCACAGTATATTTGCCGCAAGATTGTCACAGTATATTCACCGCAAGATTGTCACAGTATATTTGCCGCAAGATTGTCAGTATATTCGCCGCAAGATTGTCACAGTATATTCACCGCCAGATTGTCACAGTGTATTACAGTAAAGTGGCTGTTTTAAGGAGAAAGATCTAAATTGATAATTGATCATAAATGTATTTCCTGCTTCTAAAAGCCATCCAAGTTATTAGTATAAATGAACCAATCAGTGATCTTCAATGGACCAATCGTAGATCATAAATGAACCGATCAGTGATCTTAAATGGACCAATTGTTGATCATAAATGAACCAATCAGTGATCTTAAATGGACCAATCGTTGATCTTAAATGAACCAATCGGTGACCATAAATGAACCAATCGTTGATCGTAAATGAGCCAATTGTTGATCACAATTTATTGGTCCATTTGTTAATGTATCAGTTGAATTTTATTTCTTGGCAGGTGTTCGATATTGAAAGCTTGAAGTTGATGGAGAATTTCTCTGCGGACGACAACCCCATTTGTACTCTTGCCATTGGCAACGCAATGCTTTTCAGTGGCTCGCTCAAATCGATTAAGGTAATCTTAAAATCTCACAAACAATGTTAGTTGATTGTTGTTCAACAATGAGGTTCGCTCTGTTCTTGTGTTATGTACCTCTATATTGTTCACGGAGTTTAAAATACAATGTTGGTATCTTGCATGGGTTAACTCACCACTGTTTTCCCTCTTACTGGGGTTGACGTTAGGAAGGGCATTCAGCTGTAAAAACATATGCTTCAATAAACCATCAGATGATTAAACTCACAAATGTGGGGAATATCCTCTTTTGAAAACGTGCAACCCACTCTGAGTGGAAAAGGTCACTTAAAACCGGATGATGATGAGGTTTGCTCTGTTCTTGTGTTATGTACCTTTATATCATGTACCTTGCTGTTGTCACAGATGAAAGAATTTAGCGAAGTTTCATATTAATGTTACATTTGTCACTTTGCAGTTTTGTTTTTATTCGCTTACGTATTCTTACGTATAATAAAGCATGTTGTCTGAATCTATGGTTCCCTCCACCTCCTGTTGATTCAAACTTAGCTCGCCTTTGTGTGTTTGTAATAATCTTAGTTAGTAATACAGTTGATAAGAAAACAAAAGCTTCACTGATATTAAAATACGACCAAATTATGTATGTTTATTCAATCTTTTGAAAGCATATTTTATCAACAAAACAGAAATTTGTAGCTAGCTATTCTTTATACTCTGAAAAAAGAATGTTTCCCATTTCATTTCATTCATTTTTGCTCGCTAAAGTGGTTGAAAGTTCAATAGCCAGAAAAAGTTGGCAGAAATTTAAAACAAACAGTGATTTAGTAATAAATAAATGTTATTTAGGTGTGGGATTTGGACTCATTGAAGTTGATACAAACGTTGGGTGGATTGAACCATTGGATTCGTGCTTTGTGTACAACAGAGAACTATCTCTACTGTGGATCCTACCAGACTATCAAGGTCAGAGTCCTAACAGAAGGTCTTTTTAGACTTCATTTTATAAATAAAAGAACTTATTTTTGTTAAATACTTAAGTTTTTTCGGAGTTTAAAATGCAAAGTTGGTTTTTTGCGTGGGTTAATTCACCCTGTTTTCCCTCTCACAGGGATTGGCGTTAGGAAGGGCATCCAGCTGTAAAAAACATCTGCGCCAATGAATCATCAAATGATTAAACCTACACAATTGTGGGGAATATCATCTGTTGAAACCCTGTCTAACCCATGCTAGCATGGAAAATAGACATGAACACTGTCAATGATGATGATTAAAGACACCTTTTTATTAATATTTAAGAAGCCTTTCGTGAAACTACTTCTGAATATCTCCCCCCCACACACACACACATGCACCGCACACACACACCACACCCCCGCTATCTGAACAGATGGTGGTGTCCAAGAAAAGGTTTTTTTTTCATGTGTAAAAAATCTACTTTTTTGATTTTAATCTGCTACTCTACTCTTGTACTTTTCAACAAGCAGGAGCAAGCACAAAGTATTTCCTGCACCTGTTTTTTATTTAGATTTGGGATTTGAAGAGTCTTGAGCAAGTCCGTGTGATCCAAACGCAAGGTGGTAGCGTGTATTCATTGGTGGTGTCTCGAGAGTACATTATCTGTGGTACCTATGAGAACTGTATACATGTAGGTTTTCCTTATAATGTGTTCTATGTTGTGATGTGTTCTATGTCGTGATGTGTTCTATGTTGTGATGTGTTCTATGTTGTGATGTGTTCTATAATGTGTTCTATGTCGTGATGTGTTATACGTTGTGACGTATTCTATGTTGTGGCGTGTTCTATGTCGTGATGTGTTCTATAATGTGTTCTATGTTGTGACGTGTTATATGTTGTGACGTATTCTATGTTGTGACGTGTTCTATGTTGTGATGTGTTCTATAATGTGTTCTATGTTGTGACGTGTTATATGTTGTGACGTATTCTATGTTGTGACGTGTTCTATAATGTGTTCTATAATGTGTTCCCTGTCGTGATGTGTTCTATAATGTGTTCCATGTTGTGATGTGTTCTATGTTGTGACGTGTTATATGTTGTGATGTATTCTATGTTTTGATGTGTTCTTTTTGTTCTAAGTTCTAATGTGTTCTATGTTGTGAATCAATCATCAATATTTTTAAATATGCTATCTTTAGAATGTGGCATGCATGTCTGTTATAGATGGCTGTCTAATTTACAAAGTTTAACTCATCACAGTGATTATTGTTTAGATTTGGAATGTGAAGACTTACCAGTCAGTTGCTAGATTAACAGGTTTCCTTGTTTTATAAAGTTAAAGACATAAATTATGGTTCATACAATTTTGTTTGTTTTTGAAACTTCAACTCACTGCTGTAGACATAATGAATCATGATAAAATTACATGTTTCCAATCTCAAAGAGAAATTAAAATCGCCACCTTAATTTTGAAAAACCTTAAGGTCATTCAAAATTAAGGCAACGAAATCTAATCTTTTATAATGACACTGCAATGTTGTTCTGGTTTTAGGTCATGTGGGTACGGTGTATGACTTGGTCTTAATGACATTGGTTGACGCCACTCGAGTCATTAGTGCTTCCTACGATGGATCATTAAGAGTAAGTGTTATGGTAGATTTGGTTCAGTTTTCATGGCAAAATAATTGCTCCATGAGACATGAGGTTGTTTATCTTGACTGTGGTAATGAACTAACTAGTGCTACGTACGTGATCAGAAAGTCTAACTAGTGCTACGTATGTGATCAGAACGTCTAATTAGTGCTCCGTACGGGATCAGAAAGTCTAATTAGTGCTCCGTACGTGATCAGAAAGTCTAACTAGTGCTACATACGTGATCAGAAAGTCTAACTAGTGCTCCGCACGTGATCAGAAACGCGACAACTGTTCACCTTAGTAATACATTTGGGTGCTAGATGGACTTCTTCTTGCGATTTGCGTCAAGAATAATAAGAGTAAGATATAAGAATAAGTGAAGCGAGCGAGTGCATCATTGGAAGGGTTTTTTTAAAAAGCTAGGAGTAATGAATTTTGTGGAAAAGAAACATTGAGAAACCAGCTTTCAGGACTTTCAATTCATAAATTAATTATATTTAAGGTATGGAGTTTGGATAATTTGCAATGTGTACAGACGTTGTTCCGGCATCAAGGGAGTGTTACAGCGTTAGCAGTGTGCCGTGGTAGGCTGTTCTCTGGGTCTGTTGACAGCACCGTGAAGGTAAGGTATTTTCAAAAATTCATTTGTATTTGCCACAGAACAAACTTACATATATGTTCAGAATTTTGTGATAGTAGGGATCATTTTTATTGAATGTTACAGCCCTTTGATTTAACAATCATTCACAAAGTTGTAGTAAGTCCAATACGTTTATTTAACATTTGTTTTCCGTGCTAGCTAGGGTTGAATGACTCATAAATAATAATAATAATAATAATAAATAATATGCCATAAAAAGTGAGTTTTCAACGAAAGTAAGTTTTAAAGAAAGATGATAACTACTTAAAGAAAGATGATGTTGAAGACAATTATTGATAT